>MU160251.1:45667-88792 GCA_015888305.1 Antheraea pernyi
ATCTTTTTGGAAGGCAACGTGCCTTCCGGATCGGACGAGGAGTTTAGGCGCTTATTGCGCGGTTTGCGGTGCGTGACGGTGGTGAAGCCATCGTCCGCAGGAGGGTCTTGCTCCGCAGGAGGGTCTTGCTCCATATCGGAGCCTGAGTAAAAGATAAAAGACGAATAAAAGATTTAAGATATATTGTTCGATAATGTATAGTTTATAATTTTCATTACTTTCTTATATAGTGTTTGTGAGCACTGAGTTTGGTATATAGTAGGTTGAAGTTCCAGGTATGTTGCTGATGATAAATCCCATCCCATTCTATATACTATTAGTATTCATATATCTAATGTACACGTTACATGTTACAGTAGATGGCGTTCGTATCGTAGTTACAAATGTTTTTGAAAAAGCGTTTCTGTAATGTACACACCCACTTACAATTTTACATTTCTTTAATAAATTTTTAAAAAGTGCGTGCGGAGCCGCGGGTTAAATCTAGTATAATATATAAATAATACCAATTTTTTTGGGTCATTTGTAGCCATATCCATTCCTCAAAAAGTTGTGATTTTAATTGTACATACACAAACTTGATTTTTATAATACGTAATAGAGAAGAAATAAAAAAATAGAAATAAAAGTAGTATAAACTATGTGCATAGGAAAACAAAATAAACTTCGAAAATGTTAGCTTTGATACTTACCACATAACTTCAGAATTGGTAGTATGGATTAATTCCTTCGCCTTTGTATTTGAATAGGAAAACAAAATAAACTTTGAAAATGTTAGCTTTGATACTTACCACATAACTTCAGAATTGGCAGTATGGATTAATTCCTTCGCCTGTCCTATTGGACGAATATTATTACTACTACTTAACACGTTACCATGGCAACGTATATAATAATAACGTAATCGCTCAAAAGCAAAAAAAGTCCCGATTTTGAAACATTCTTCATTGGTGCTCTGCTTCTATTGGTCTCAGCGTGATTATATATAGCCTATAGCCTTCCTCGATAAATGAACTATCTAAAACCGAAACACTTTCTCAAATCAGACTGGTAGTTCCTGAGATCATAGCGTTCAACCAAACAAACAAACAAACAAACAAACAAACAAACAAACAAACAAACAAACAAACAAACAAACAAACAAACAAACAAACAAACAAACAAACAAACAAACAAACAAACAAACAAACAAACAAACAAACAAACAAACAAACAAACAAACAAACAAACAAACAAACAAACAAACAAACAAACAAACAAACAAACAAACAAACAAACAAACAAACAAACAAACAAACAAACAAACAAACAAACAAACAAACAAACAAACAAACAAACAAACAAACAAAGTTTGCTTCTACATAACTCAGTTATTATAGCAACGTATAAGAATAACGTAAGTATATCGACAATACGGGCATATTATATCTATCTATAAAATAAAAGATTTAAGATATATTGTTCGATAATGTATAGCTTATAATTTTCATTACTTTTTTATACAGTGTTAGTGAGCACTGAGTTTGGTATATAGTAGGTTGAAGTTCCAGGTATGTTGCTGATGATAAATCCCATGCCATTCGATATACTATTAGTATTCATATATCTAATGTACACGTTACATGTTAAAGTAGATGGCGTTCGTATCGTAGTTACAAATGTTTTTGAAAAAGCGTTTCTGTCATGTACACACCCACTCACAATTTTACATTTCTTTAATAAATTTTTAAAAAGCGCGTGCGGAGCCGCGGGTAACAGCTAGTATAAGATATACCTATATTGACAACTTCAGAATTGGCAGTATGGATTAATTCCTTCACCTGTCCTATTGAACGAATATTATTACTACAACTAACGAAATCTCGCAAAAGGAAAAAAGTGCCCGATTTTGAAACATTCTTTATTGGTGCTCTGCTTCTATTGGTCTTAGCGTGATGATATATAGCCTATAGCCTTCCTCGATAAATGAGATATTTAAAACCGAAGATTTTTCTCAAATCGGACCGGTAGTTCCTGAGATCATAGCGTTCAACCAAACAAACAAACTCTTCAGCTTTATATATTAGAAAAGAGTTTGTGATTTATTTAAATTTAACCGGTATTTAAACCACGGCTATCTGTAAACAAGGGCTAAAACATCCTTTGTGACCAACTGCTTTAAACATGTGTTTAACGCGTGTGTAACTTTTAATGAACCATTAGTATCGCTTGATTCAACATTGGGTTATATTTTTTTCAATAATAAACATTTTGTTCTATTTTGTTATTATTGTAGATTGATGCAGCAACGAGTACAAGAGTTACTGGATATAGTACAAACATCGTCGAGTGACGATGAAAGCCTGTCTTCTATGAAAAATCAGACACAAGCCCAAACACCTAGACCTAGAGGTAAATATTATAGTCAATATTTACTCTGACGGAACACGAACTCAATTATATTAACAGTTAAAGTTAGTTAAATGAAATGTGATCAATAAAAAATCTGATATTCATACAAATAAATCAAATTATATTGTCAATATAACATTGTTTTACTAAATGGATATGAAAGTATATACGGTACTTATAATTTAAAAAAATATTTTTGTCTGTATGTCTGTTTGTCTCTTAATCTCCTAAAGGGTTGGACCGATTTTAATGGCGCTTTCATTGTCAGATAGCTGATGTTATAAGGAGTCATTTGTCACTTTTACCTTGTTCTGTGCAAATTTAATAACATAATGACACAGTGTTCGAAATTGCAGTAACAAAGAGTCAATTAATTATATAACTGTAATTTCACAGGGATAGTATCTTTTTGTAGGTGGTAGAGCTACGTTGAAGCTATTACTGGTTTCAGCATGAATGGGTCGGCTCGACCGGGGTACTACCACCCGACCCACAGAAAACTGACGTGAATTAACAGTGCTTGCATTGTTGCGTTTTGTTCGGTCTGTGAGAGCGCAGGAGGCCTTCCCTTCCAACCCTTCCCCCAATATAGATATGTAACAATACTGTATATTATAATATAAACCTTTTGTATTATAGTGTATCTTGTTGAATAAATTTATTATTATTATAAATACAGGCTGGCAACGCACTTGCGACTCCCATGGCGTTGCAAGTGTCTATGGACGGTGGTGATCACTTAACATATCACCACCGTCCATAGATGTTAAGTGTAACGTCCGGTGACATACCTGTTTGATTGCCTCCTATGATATAAAAAAAACCTTGAGAAGGTTTCAAAAGTGGGTATTGATTATAGTATATCTAGATAATTATCAAAAAATGATAACTATCCAGATGTAGATTATATATAGTGATCGTTTTGTAAACGAAATTCCTAAAAGTAAAAAAATAAATCATTATTTATATTTATTGTCTTTTTCTGAATTTATTTAAAATCATCTGCAATTTCGTTTTTTAAAATCTTCACAAAATCACCACAAGAAAGTAAAATATGAAAGGGATTAGAGATGTGCCAAATAATCTATATATATACATATAATAAAAATGATGTGTTTGTATGTTAATACATATTGATATTTCAATATAACAACTTTTTACTCATTGGATATGAAATGCGAAAGTATACACGTTACTGATAACAAAAATGTAATTTTTTTTAATTTAGTCGGTCTGTTTATTCCTAGTAATCTCCGACACGGCTGAACCGATTTTGACGAGAATTTCACTGGTCTTGATTTATCATTTAATGGGGTATTAATGTTTTAAAATTCTGTGAGGAAGAAAATTTTACTGTGATTGTATATTAAAACAAACACACATTGCGTAATAATTTTTGTTCCAGGTCGTCCACGTATAAACCCAGCACCTGTAACGGTCCCGTCACCTGTTGTAACTCCAACTGTGCCTAAATCCAACTTACCGCTGAAGAAGAAACTGCATTACATATCAAAACAGTTGGTCGAGTTCACGTGTTCAGACGGACGGCAACCCATGTTGCTGTTCATGGAGAAACCTAGCAAGAAGTTGTACCCCGAGTACTACAATGTTATTGACAAGCCGATAGACATGATCACTATTGAGGCTAACATAAAGGTCAGAGGTCTATTTTAATTTAGAATTTTCCTTTATTACGTGTACAACAGTTTTAAATCCTTATAAAAAATTTAAACATTTTATGAATGGTTAAAATTGTACTTCGTTGATGAGCAGTATAAAAAGTAGTTGCCAGAACATAGGTATTTGTCACAGCATCTTGGCTGAACCCCGTTCGGGTGAAGCCAAGATGATGTACGACCTGGTAATAATACCTCATCAGCGACTCTCACGATAGAGCTAGAAAGATTGGGGAACAATGGGGCTGATATGTTCGGTGGAATAAGAGACCCTATAAATATAGGAAAAAAAAATAATTGTACTTAATTCACTATTAAATGTAATGTTTTACTTGCATTCATATATGCTTGCATCATTAATGGTGGTAGAGCCTCGCTGAAGCTATTACTGGTTTCAGCATGAATGGGTCGGCTCGTCCGGGGTAGTACCTATATAACAATAAGTAACAATGCTTGCTTTGTTGCGTTTCGTTCGGTCAGTGAGAGCGCCGGAGGCCCACCTCCCCTCCCTTTTTCTCTCTCCTCCCCTCTCCGTCACCTAACCCTTCCCCCCAAAGGGTGGCAACGCAATTGGGACTCCTCTGGTGTTGATAGTGTTCATGGACGGTGGTGATCACTTAACAGCAGGTGATTCACCTGTTCGTTTGCCACTTATGACATTTAAAAAAAATGAACTGATTTATTTTCTTGTTTTTGTGGACATTACTTTTGATAAAAAATTTGATTTCTACTGTTTACTAGCTGTGCTAATAAAATAATAATAAAATAGACTAATAAAGTCATCTGAATGTATTAAGTTCATTTACTTATCTACTGTTCTCTCGTACTTAAGTTGCGTCGTTATTAAAGTTACAATAACTTAGTGAACCGATTTTAATGAAACCAAGACTTACAGTACTCGTAAGTACTCTAGCAGTGACAGACAGACAATTTTATAAATGATTGATAGATTTTTATTTATTACGTGTACAAAATATGAAAATCACGCAACATATTATGAAGGACTTGCACTTGCATTCATATTACGATCAATTACTTTATTGTTGACGCGGTTGGTAATTTTGATAACGTTCTTGATTTAAAATTATCTGTAAATATAATCTATCTAAATGTAAATGTAATATAATCTGTAAATATAGTCTATTTACAAAAAATCATTTAGTTAATCGATTTTTTTTTTTGTTTACAAAAGGTTATTTTAATTTATATTTTTATATTTATAATTAATAATTTATATTTACAATTTTTACTAAAACCGTCATGTTAATGGGATATTATTTTTGAAGTGAAACCTTTACGCGCATTAAACAATGTAGCAATGTGGACCGTCATGTTCGTGTCGGTGATGCACTAAATCGTATACATATGTTTGACTCCAGTCGTCATCAACCGAATTTATTGCCTCACAAGGAGTGGACCCTTCAAATTATTACTTTTTATTACATGTGCTGTAGTAATAAAATTAGAAGTTTTCACTTCTACCGCGTGGTCACAAGGACACACCCTTTAATATTAATCAGTTCCGTTGATAAAAACCATTTGTTTCGTATTAAATGTTTATTCGGTTGCTTGTTTTCTTACACGAGATGAATAAGTTTATGAATTTATAAAACGCAGAACGACCGATACAACTCTATAGAAGAGATGGTTTCTGACTTCCGACTGATGTTTTCGAACTGCCGTCAGTTTAATGAGGAAGGTTCTATGATATACGAGGACGCGAACCTTCTGGAACGTGTTATGAACGAGAAACTCAAAGAGCTGAACAGCAACTATGAACGGAAAACTATAGTGAAGACCTTCAAAGCAGCGCCGAGGTCTCGGCAACTGTCGCCATTTGAACAGAAACTGAGGACGTTGTACGACGCCATCAGAGATTATCGGGATCCGAAAGGTTAGATTTTTATTGAAGTGAAACGTCTTTACGCACGTTTGATTTGGGGAGTGAAAATTAATTCTAATTAATCTGTTATCAGACAGCGATATAAAATTAACAGGGCTGCGTTCATATTTCAACAGAATATTCCTTACTAGGTTAATGTTTGTTATTTATTTTTGTACTATACCCATATGGAAGGTAGAGGTAAGAAGGACTATCTCATATTGGGGACATGTTACATAACTTCAAACAATCCGTGTAGTGATTTTTGAGTGTTTGCGTTTTTTTTAAATAATTGAACAGTGATGAACCCTGCTGCTACTGTAGCACAATCTTTTAACGGCAATCATTTTGACGGACACTTTTTCATACACAGAAACGGTTCTCCTTAGACACTCCATAGACTACATATCATGAATGTATAAAGCTATCTATGGTCTTTCCAGCAAATCGTCAGTTGGCCCTGATCTTCATGAAACTGCCGAGTAAAACTGAATATCCGGATTATTACGAACTGATCAAGAACCCGATAGACATGGAGAAGATTGCTCACAAACTGAAGAATAACGTTTACACGACTGTTAACGAGTTAGCTTCGGACTTCATACTGATGTTCGATAACGCTTGCAAGTACAACGAACCGGACTCCCAGATATATAAGGACGCTTTGATATTACATCGTGTCTGTTTACAGACAAAGCAATTGTTAAGGTAAGATACAATTATATATATACAGGCTGAATGTTTAGACAGTAGCAGTATTTATAGAGGATATTCAGGACTTGATTCTCTTTCTAAATAAATGTAATAATATTTAACTTAAGTATCTAGAAAAATACAAAAATTATACATAATCCTCTACGCGTATATGTTAAGGCACAGTTTCAATGACCATCGGGTGATTTCACTTTCGCTTGAAAGTGAACGTGGGAACGTCAGGAAAAAAGGGTTTATTGTCCGATTTATTATCGAAAGTTATTAACCCCGGGTCGCTCATTGTAGCTTTTGAGACCGGTCATTGTACCTAGGTTTATTATGACTGTGTTTATCCTTTGGAAAGTCTTACAAACTTTAACTTAGGTTTTCTTGGTTGATTATTAGTATTTGTTTTAATTAGCGTTGTCCCGCTCTGATAATAAATAACCTTCACAAATTACATGTTTACCTTCCTCATGAATCATCACATATCTATTCGTGAAAACAGGAAAAAAATCTGTTCAGTAGTTTTTGAGTTTATCGTAAACAGACAGACAGTCGTGGCAGAGAACTTTGTTTCGTATTATGTAGTGATACTAACTGGCCAGGCCACGGGTTGCTGTGGCTCTAAACTGGAGTTGAAAAACAAATTCAAAATTAAAACGCGGCGCCATCTATGAGATTACTATAACAGTGTCAGTCCTACAATTTTCTGTCAGCAAACTAAATTAAAACGCCATCTCTTTGCGATTGATGAAACTTACAATTAATAACAATAATCAACATTGGCAGTCATTTAATTTGTAAAAAAAAAAGATTGAGGCTATTGAAATAAATGCTAACTTTCATGAAGATCGTTTAAGTAGTTTTGGAGTAGGTACATTGTTGATAAATATTATGACACTGGTTTTTTTATATATTTAGATAATTTTGCACAAAATTTTGCACACGTAAATTGCTTGAATAAAGAAAGAAATACATTTATTTGCAAAACATAAAAATTAATATTAAACACGTACAATCAAAATATATACATACTACAACATGAAAAATGAAAGATAGAAAACAAAATCGTCGGCTTAGTGTATGTGTGAGGCAAATGGGCCCCGAGTGAGCATACAGTATTAACTTTATAATATAACTAGATTTTGTCGACAAGAACTATTGAGAATAACAAAAACTTATATTGTTACCTTGTATAATAATAATTTTGAAATATAGGTCAACTGTGGCCGACTTTACATGATGAGTTAAAGAATGTGGTACTTATTTTATCTTTTTTTTTCTCGAACTAACTACGCTATTGGCCAAGCTGTGCATTATATACACTCTCGGAAGGTTTATATGTATAAACATGTATTTTGTATTCATATAGGTTGACGAAATCTTATGAGATACATTAAAATAATGTACTACGGAAGTGTAAATCTTAAATGTGTTTATAAAAGCCCTTAACAATATAAGTCTATCGTCTATGGATATCACATAGTGATCAAGTTATTTACGAAACTATTTTGATCAATATATCAATCTAAATATATAAATTTATTAAAATATATAATCTAATCAATATATAAATATAATTCAGTTAAATATTTTAGTTATGGTAGGCATTTTATATAGATAACAATTGCTTTTTGTAACATATCTGGGAAGATATAACAGAATTAAACTTACACCTAATGAGAATAACATGTTTCGGTGAAGATACTTATATAGCTTTTGTGACTTTAATAAACTGTCAATAACAAAGTACCAAAAATGAATGTCAATGGACACTTATGATGCCATATTTAGTACTTTCCACCTACGTGTAGCCTGAACGGATCGCTAGATTATAAGTAAATATGTATACAGGGAAGACGAAGACGCGGTACCTGACGTGCCAGCAGCTGTGCAGGAACTTCTGTTGAACCTGTTCACATCAGTATACAACCATCAGGATGAAGAGGGCAGGTAAAATATAGAATAATTAATTTTCTAATTTATTTCTCTAACATTATTAAGTTACACATTACACCCAAAAAGAATGTATTTGTCTTTCAATAAATTTATTTATTTCATATGATGATTTAGTGGTAGTGAGTCCGGACACAGTGTCCACCGACTTCAGTTTGAATTACTGCAATGTATTTGTGCTTTTGGTGAAGAATAAATAACATTGTGACGAAACTGATTCTGCAATGTCTGCTTGGCTAGTTAAAGTTACCCTTAAATCGAATATCTGTCCCCAAAAACAACCAATATAAAAAGAAATCTTTCGCTGTTTTTTAAAATTTACCCATTATTTTTTATCAGATGTTACTCAGACAGTATGGCCGAATTGCCAGAACACGACGACACCGCCAACGGTGAGAAAGTGCGAGCCATATCCCTGGATTTGGTTAAGAGGAGATTGGATAAGGGACTCTATAAGAGGCTTGATCACTTCCAGCAGGATATATTTGCTGTTTTTGAAAGGTACGTTAAATTACAATTAAAAATTCAATCATTTGTTATATAAAAACATTATATAATTGAGATGTGTATTGAGGCAATCTTGCAGACCATTGTGTAGATAATATCATTTATACTATTTTACAAACTCTTTGCTCGTAGAAAGAAAATCTTACTTTTAATAAAGGTTATATAGGTTTTAGTTTATGCTTCTAAAATGTCATTATCACCACCTCAGCCTGTAAGAGACCCAGAGAGCTAGAGGTCTCTTCCCGGAAGAAGGTATGGCCAATTATGGCTATATATACACCAGCCTACAACGTGTTGATGATATGCAAAAGTCTGAGAAATCCACAGTTCTATATTTTTCCTACAGGCAGTGATAATATAATATATCCTCACATTTTTTTCCTTCACTGTCAACCCTTACCGATTATTGTAATTAGTAAATGTATAGTTTTTGTCAACCTTTTGTCAATTTCGTCAAGTTTAAGATATTACTACTTCTTAAGTTGTCTCGATGTTATATATATAATAAGTATATTATATACTGTAATCGCGAATATCCAAATGGATCCGGGATGGTTTGGTTTAAACCTCAACATGGTAATTCCATAAATCCAAACAAGGTGAACTTAGCTCTTGTAGGTTGCACCTTCATACACACATACACATAATTATTACAGAAATGTTTACTGTTCAGTTAGAAGGGCCAAAAACCACACATAAAAAAAAGAATCCGTCAGCGCTTAGTCCTTTGTACGTTAAGGCGAAAACTGACCGTTGCAAAAAGACCCAGATATACCTAAATTTGTAATCTGTATATATACAGGCTGAATGGTGGTAGAGGTGGAAGGTGAGGTAGAGGTGGAATATATAATGGTGGTAGAGCCACGCTGAAACTATTACTGGTTTTAGCATGAATGGGTCGGCTCGCCCGGGGTAGTACCACCCTCTCACAGAAAACCGACGTGAAGTAACAGTGCTTGCATTGTTGCGTTTCGTTCGGTTAGTGAGAGCGCCGGAGGCCCACCTCCCCCTCCCCTCTCCTCTCTCCTCTCCCACTCCCTCCCCTAACCCTTCCCCCAAAGGGTGGCAACGCACTTGCGACTCCTCTGGTGTTGTTAGTGTCCATGGACGGTGGTGATCACTTAACATCAGGTGACCCACCTGTTCGTTTGTCACCAGTGACATTTAGACAGTAGCAATATTTATGGAGGACGCTATGCATTCGATTCTCGTTTTAAATCAATTTAAAACATTGGTACTTAATATCTTATCTAATTATCTAGAAAAATACAAAAAATATACACAATCCTCTACGCGTCTATGTTAAAGCACAGTGTCAATGACCGTCAGGTGATTTCACTTTCACTTGAAACGGAATGTGGGAACGTCAGGAACGAAACAAAAGGTTTACTGTCCGTTTTATTATCGAAAGTTATTAACTCCGGGTCGCCCATTATACCTTTTGGCATCGGTCATTGCACCTAGGTTTATTAGGAATATGCTTATACTTTTAAAAGTCTTAGAACAAACTTTAACTTAGTTTCTCTTGGTTGTTTATTCGTATTTGTTTTGATATTATTATTTTATATGTTAAATGTGACCATGAAGTGTCATATCCTAGAATACTGCGAGTGGTTAACCTTTCATCTGGTATATACAGAGTGGTCGATAATTTGGTTAGAAGTGTACGTTAATTCGGATAAATTCGTTGTTACATATCATGCGGACACCTAATAGATATTCCAAAGGCAAAACCAATAGACCGCCATGATTAAAAATGTAATAATTACCTTTAATTCCAGAGCACGCCGTTTATCCCGCACTGATAGCCAGATATTCGAAGATTCCGTTGAACTCCAGTCGTATTATATAGAACAGAGGGATATGTTATGCCGAGGCACTCTCCACTCGCCTGCTTTGATGTTCACTCGCGACACGATGACTACCAGCGTCGAGTTGATCAAACAGTGTAAGCTACTCCAGGAGAACGAGGATGAAGATGAGACCAGGTAAGTGATTCATTGTTTTGGAACATTCTAGAATAAAAGCTCGACCACGATCTCACCAGAGGTTGAATGACAATGTGGTTTAAAATACGCTGAACCTAGATTGCATCGGTTCTCAAGTGATTTGGGTACAATACATAATGGCCATACATTTTTAACTCGAGTGTGGTAGTTAGCCAGGCGTGCTTAAAAAAAGTCCTTCCCACAGATTATAAGAATATGCTACAAATTATCATTGTTCTGTACAGCGGTTAAGTTGTGATCATTTAAGGCTGAGGTACACGAAAGTGTCAGCTATTGTGACGATAAAATTTAGTCATATAAATGACGTAGTCCGGTAAAGCTGTAAAGCAGGTCAATAGCGTAGTTAGTTCGAAAAAAAAAAACATAAATGACAAGAGTCACTAACAGCTACAGTTATCAGAACTAGTTGCACCGTCAAACGGTTTGTAATAGTTTAAGTTATTAGGTTCACTGAGTAAATAATATGATTTACTTTTTTACTTACTTTACTTTTGAAGTAAAATTTGTTTAGGCCCGACTAGGAGGTAACTGGATGATAATGCAACGGAAGTCCGTTACGGCAATATGGCGTCACGATTCTGTACCATCCGGTTTTTGAATATTTTTGATTTTGTCAATAAATAGTATATAAACAAAACAATCGAAAATTAAAAATAAATAAATGAGAAATATTAAATTGAATAATAATAAAAATCATACAATATATATAATTAATTATATATATATGGGCGCGCGACCGTGCTGCCATCTGGTTTCAACGTAAGTAAGCAACAAATTAAATCAAAGCTTCATTATCTATAAGCTAATTCGGAACTTAAATAACACAGGAAATATTATTTGCAACTCTTTGTTATAAAGTAAATCAAATATAGAAAAGTACGAACAGATTACTATGATAAACTAAATTTAACTATGAATAATTATCCACTTCAATCAACAACAACATATGGCACAACTATTGATGCAGTATTTACAAGAAATTTAGAAAATTTGCAGAGTAGAATTTATATTTGAAGTATGATAGAAATTAAATTATTGTTTTAAAATGTATAGTGGTCGATGATAATAAATGATTACTAGTGTTACCTCATCAATAGATGCCTTATTAAATTCTCATAGGATGTATTTATTTTTAACTTAATCACCATCTTCTCTTATAACGCCAAAGAAGGCTTACTTCAATCGCGTGTAACGGTAACCGTTACGTTACGCACTCATTTTATTTTATTTCCTTTGCATCTGTTTCCGTGAAGTTATATAGTAGATACTTAAGTATTGATTTATTTATATCAATTGTTAATTCGGATACAAGTGTATCATATATTTTTATTGTATATGATATTTTTATGTTTTATGGTGCATTTTCAATTTTAATAATGTGTAAAAACAAATCAGTGGCTTCCTCATAGTCTTAACAATTTTTTAGGAAGCCGATATCTGTCCAAGACCATTTCTGAACGCAAATTTTCTTCAAATGCATTAGTTTTCTCATTGGTGGAACTACATTGAGTTTCCTTCCCACAAGATTTCTAGCAGTAATGACGTAATATTTTAAAGTTTTTGTTACTAAACTTGGAAATCAATACACAAATTCACAATAACAATAAAGTTAACCGGCCAACATGAAGTGGGTAATGGTTAATGTTGAATCGTAACGTCATTTCACCCATTGTCAACTGGTGCAACTCATTTATCGCCAAACAATTATTCAAACAAATTTTTGACATTAATGTTGACTGGTGCAACTCAGCCTAAATCAATAAAAGTATTACTATACTATAGTGTAAGAATGAAGTACTGATGATAAAATTCAGACATAAAATTTAGCTCATATGAAACAACTTATTTGTATTTTATCGAGAGTAAAGTCGTAGCCATCAACTAAGTTATCAGTATAGAAAGAGATATATGTATACGAATAATTTATTTCATTGTATATTATATTTATATATCAGGTCCAGCACCGACGACTCGATGCCGTCGGGAGACGCCCACCTGCAGTCGCAGTACAGCAAGGGCGATTTCCTCTACGTGCAGCCGGAGAAGGGCAACAAAGAGCCGACCATAGTGCAGGTGGAAAAGCTCTGGACAAACAACGAAGGCATGCCAATGCTTTACTGCAACATATACTTTAGGTAAGTTGTAGATTTAAAAAAAAAATGTAGCAGACATACTGCTATGATGGGCGGAGGACCATAATCCTTCAAATGATGGTGTGAAAGGAAGGTGCATTTCCTTATTGGTGTAGTTTAATTCAGTCCGTTCAGTCAGTCCTTTCAGTCCGTCAGTTCAGTCAATCTGAACAGTCCGTCGGTTCGGTCAATCAGTTCAGTCGGTCAGTCAATCAGGTCAGTCATCCAGTTAGATACCTCGTACTGATCACACAGCTATGTGTTGTTGAAATATACGGTCCCAAGACACGTATACACGTAGCGCACACCGAAGGAGTGAATGAAAAATAATGAAACATACTAAATATGAAATAACAATGCGAAGAATAACGTTTCGAATTTTATAAATACGTCTTTATAAATATATGTTTTATGGATATAATTTTTATAAATGCATGTATACTTAATACTATAAAGAATCTATACAAGTAAAATTGAAATGTCTTTTTGTAATGTCAAAAAACGGCTATTTAGTAAATGGATATGTATATACGGTACTTCTAGCATAAGAACAAACGGAGCATGGATCGTGACTTGTCACAAAAACTCCCTGGGAAGTTCTAACAAGGCGGCCACCATCTTGTTAGAATATTGAAACCGTCGCAAGAAACTTGTAATATTTATTTATCACCTACTCGACAATGGCAGGAATAATCAACAGGATGATTAATGGTAAAAAATATGATGTATTGAACTATAATTTATTCTCATAACTATAGTATATACTAGCTATGCCCGCGAATCCGTCCGCATGGAACCTAATGTAAAGAAACAGTCATCTGATAAAATAAAACTGATAAAATCATCTTAATTTATTAAGTCCCTCTCCTTTTCTATATATATCTCGTACTTAAGTCGCGTCGTCATTAAAATTACAATAACTTTTGATAGACTGAACTGATTTTAATGAAACCAAGACTAAATGTTACTCGAGGTATGCTTTATGGTTTTCTTGGTGACGTTTTATCGTGAATGCAGTACTTCAGCAATGATGCGTGTCCATACAAACAGACAGACAGATATTTCTAAAAATGATTGAAATGTATTTTATCATTATTCCAAGGCGTTTCCAACTTTTTTTTTTTCAGAAAAGTCTAAAAAGTACAGTACTGTTAGATTTACATTATATATAGTCTATATTTGTCGTGGTCTATATCATCTGGTTTCATGCGGCAATGAAGAGTATTAAATTTTGTATATATCTTCATTGCATTTGCATGTGTTATGGGTAATTTTGGTTTTCTATCAACATTTCGTACCGTTTCTCCAACAGGCCCCAGGAGACGTTCCACATCCGTACACGGAAGTTCCTCCAGCAGGAGGTGTTCAAAACGGATATGTATCGACCAGTGTCCCTCGACCGTGTCATCGGACCCTGTTACGTCATGAACGTCAAGGAGTACTTCAAATTCCGTCCCCTCGGTAAGTGATACACCCTGCCTTATAGGCAAATTTAAAAACCACACCCCCTAACCTTCCTAGTGCTTATATAATACTTGAATCAATGATATTATAACTAAATAGATACCGTCATAAGGGCTTCGACAGCGTCTTGTTAAAACTGGGCTAGTTAGCTTATTTTTGACGACTGCCTCGTCAATCCGCCAGTATCTAAGCAACATATTACTATTTCTTTTTCACCACCGATATTGAGAATATGCCATCTTACTTCCATATTTTATCGAAGGAAGGAAGAAATAGATTTTGTTACTGAATATTTGTATTTTAACGGCAGGTTATATTGACAAAGACGTGTTCGTATGTGAAAGCCGATACAGTACTAAGCACCGATGGTTCAAGAAGATAAGAGCTTGGGAAGGACCCGAGAAGGAAGTCGCCATTGTGCCTAGAGATGTGAGTTTTTCTAACTATATTTGGTAATTCCTACTCAGAATATAAGATGTAATTTTATTAATTGTAGGAAACAGTTTCATGCCTTAGAAAGGTCACTTCCCTTTCAGGGTGAGCGTAGACGGGGGTTGGTCTACTTTGGCTCTATAATAAACTCCTTATTCGCGGGGATTAGGGTACATAATTATATGGCGAAAGTCGTGAAAAATTACATTCCGTGGTATTGTGTATAAAAATACATTATAAAATACATTACATAATTTTTTTTTTTATGTCATAGCAGACAAACGAAAAGATGGTTAACCTGATGTTAAGTGATCTCCACCGTCCATAGACACTAACGACACCAGGGGAGTCGAAAGTGCTTTGCTAGCTTGTGTTCGGGGGAAAGGGTGGGAGGTGGAGAGGAGAGGGGAGGTGGGACTCCTGCGCTCTCGCTGACCTAACGAAACGCAAAAATGCAAGCACTGTTACTTCACGTCGGTTTATATCAAATAAAAATAAGTCATAATTAAATAGAATTTATTAAGATTTTTTTTTAATTCAGTTTATGTGAAGGTTTTAAAGGATGATTCTGTTTTTAACGATGTACATGTTTTAATATGTTGTCCGATTTCGGATGCATAACTTCAAGTCCACGAGGGCGGCTGCGGTAGTACTGTCCTAGACTAGAATAGCGTTCAATTTATTTTACTATAAATAAGTTTCTACATCGGGAACATAAAAAAACTCATTACCAGTCTATTAAAATCGTATGCCATAGACTTGATTATAAAAATGAAAGCTCGTACGATAGCGGCTTATATCAAAGGTCCAAGTGATACGCGGTCGTCTTTATAAGTCGAAAACTTCGGCGGCGACGGTTTTTGTCAAAGAACATTAGGCTTGGACATGATAAATTTTGTTTCTTTATCAATATTTCAACGCTAATTTGATCCTTATCCTTACTAATATTATGTATACGGATGTGAGTTTGTTTTTTACACTTTCACGGCATATCTACTCAAGCGATTAATATGAAATTTGGCATACACGTTGTTAGGGGTACAGAAAGGAACATAAGTTACCTTTAATCTAGAAAAAATGTACTGTTCAAAGGCCAAATTTACATTTACACTAACGAAGCCCCTGTCAAAAGCTAGTTTGTAGATAACGATACAAGGGAAATCCACTGGGAAGGTACTATGTGGTACTAGGGTGGTGTTAGGTCACAAATGACCATTAAAATCGGTTGTCGCAAACAGATACCTATCGAGCCGAGCAGGACCGTGTCCGTATTCCGTGAACGCGTCGAGAAGCACAAGGACGAGCTCGCTGAACTCGAAGTGCTCGAGAATGTGCAGGAGAAAGAACGACCGGTTAGTACATTTATCTATGTATTCAGTGCCTTTATACCTATAATGATGGGAGGGGGGAGTTATTATGACAGATGATTGTGGGAGGAGCTTTGTTTCTGGGGGAGGGGAGTCTGGGTCTTAAAAAGCTATGATTCCAAGAGAAGTTGCGATTTTGAAAAGCGATAATTTCAGGAGAAGTTTCGCTTTTGAAAGGCTATGATTCAGGAGGAGTTTCACCTCTAAAAAGCGTTAATTCCAGGACGAGTTTAGCCTTTCAAAGGCTATGACTCAAGGGGGTGCTTCGCCTTTAACAGGCTATGATTCAAGGAGAAGTTTCGCCTTTGGAAAGCGATAACTTGAAGAGTTTTGTCTATTAAAGGTTATGATTCAAGGACTTGAATCTCTGAAAAGCGATAATTTGAGGAGTTTCGCTACTGAAACGTGACTGTATCCTAGAAGAGTTATGTCTCTTTAACGCGTTGATTTAAGGAGTGAGCGTCTTACTCCTGAAAAACGACGTGTTCGAGGAAGTTTGACACTTAAAAATAATAAACCCGGAACCTAATAAAGTTGCACTATATCGTATATTATTAGTTGTGTATATTGTTGTCCAGGACGTGGTGATGTACAATCCCCTCGGAACTGATGATGAGAACACGTACTATGAACAGTACAACAGCGCTTGCTCCGGAGTGATCAAAACCGGGGACTATGTTTACGTCGTGACGGATGGAGGCAAGCAGATGATAGCACAAGTCGATACTATATGGGAGACTGGAGAGTGAGTTTTTTTTTAAATTCCAATATTAAATCAACTGCATACAAATGAACAAAATTGAACTGTTTGTTTGTAATCTTACAATAATAATATATACTAAAATCGATATGAAACTATGTACATTACTCATAACAAACAGTAAATCAAAAAAACATCTCGATCTGTTTATCTGTATAATTTTCGAAATGGTTTTATCGATTCTGACGGGATTTCCACTGACAGATAGTTGATACTTTTTGAGTGCGTTCCACTAGACGCTCACAACGCTCACGCTCACGACCGCGAGTTTTCCCGTTGCACTTACTTGCGGGCGTTACAATCGTACACTCAAGTGGAACGCATAATGGGGCGTTGTGAGCGTTCACGTAAATAATACAAATGGCGGTCTAGAAATAATTTAGAAATAATTAAAAGCTTTAAGACGTTATGTCTTAACAGTGAATTGTAATAATTATGATATAAATTGATTTAAGTATATTGAAAGATGAATGTATAATTCAAATAAAATAAGAATATCTTTTGAGGCAACGGTAGGATATTTGGTGATAATTGTATATATTATTGAACTATGTTTTATAAAAGTGTACAAATAATATATTTTTATCATTTAACTTTATTTATTATAAAATCATAAAATATATTTTTTGGTTTAATAAAAAAATATTAAATTATCATTAAATGATTATAAAATAAATTCCCTCCCAGACTTTAACGATTCCAAACACTTTTAAATAGAATTTAAAATTATCAAAACTGAATTAACATATTTCATGTAAATATATTAATAAATTTAATTAATCCATTAAATACAATAAGTTACTTAATATAAATATTCTACTGCAACAAATAATGACATTTTTACGGTCTCCATCTTTATTAAAAATCCCGCCAATTTTGTCAACGCTCACATCGACCCATCTCCATACATGGGGCGTCGCGAGCGTCGCATGAACGTGTGTCATGACGTCATTAATGACGTTTTCGGCGCGACCGCAACGCTCGCGGTCGTCTAGTGGACCGGTTAAAAGGCTTTTGTTGTAAGCGTTGTAAACGTCTTGTGGAACGCGCCCTCTGTGGTGACTTCTACACGAATGACGTCATCAATAATAGTCATCAGTCAATAATATAATAAATACTAATGGGCATTTGTCTGTTGCAATGTCTACTCAACAGATCATTGTGAAATTTTACATGCAAGAAACACTTTTATAACAAGTTTGTTTATCTAATTAACAACGTTTCGTTATCGTTACGATACAAAAAAAAAAGATTTTAACAGAAAAAACAATTAGCTGAATAATTATGATATGAATTATGCGAAATAGTTATGGTTTTTTTTATAAATTCTCTTTGACTTTTTGTTGTTGTCGAAATAAATTATTCGATTAATTAAAATTAAATATAATATTTTTTTTACTTTTCTAGTGCTAAATGCTATTTCCGCGGACCGTTCCTTGTTTTCCCGTCTGAAGTGGCCAACATCATAAGCAAGGTAAGTACACATTATTTGTAACGTATTATAACTTTAACAATAATAATTTACAATAGTGTTATGTATAATAAAATAATACTGCCAGTCTGTATTATTCCCACTGCTGGGCTAAAGGCCTCTTTCCCGACTTTGAGTTTTAAGAAATCTTTATTTTCATATGTCTGACACCTCTTGACAACATAACCTCTTTCAATACGAATTTCTTTATGTAATTTTCTTGTTCTGAATTCTTTTACTGTGGGTAATTTAAGCGAAGGAAGAAATCATTCTAACATAACCTCTTTCAATACATGATGAATTTCTCATGTGTATATTTCTTGTTTACAAATCTTTTACTGTAGGGAATTTAGCAAAAGAAGAAAAATATTGACATAACCTCTTTCAATACGTGATGAATTTCTCATGTGTACATTTCTTGTTTGGAAATCTTTAACTGTAGGGAATTTAGCAAAAGAAGAAAATTACTGACATAACCTCTTTCAATACATGATGAATTTCTCATGTGTACATTTCTTGTTTGGAAATCTTTTACTGCAGGCAACATAGCAAAGGAAGAAAAAAATACTAACTACCTCTTTCAATACATGATGAATTTCTTATGTGTAAATTTCTTGTTTGGAAATCTTTTACTGCAGGCAACTTAGCAAAAGAAGAAAAATATTGACATAACCTCTTTCAATACGTGATGAATTTCTCATGTGTACATTTCTTGTTTGGAAATCTTTAACTGTAGGGAATTTAGCAAAAGAAGAAAATTACTGACATAACCTCTTTCAATACATGATGAATTTCTCATGTGTACATTTCTTGTTTGGAAATCTTTTACTGCAGGCAACATAGCAAAGGAAGAAAAAATACTAACTACCTCTACAATACATGATGAATTTCTTATGTGTAAATTTCTTGTTTGGAAATCTTTTACTGCAGGCAACATAGCAAAGGAAGAAAAAATACTAACTACCTCTACAATACATGATGAATTTCTTATGTGTAAATTTCTTGTTTGGAAATCTTTTACTGCAGGCAACTTAGCAAAGGAAGAAAATATACTAACAACCTCTTTCAATACATGATGTATTTCTTATGTGTAAATTTCTAGTTTGGAAATCTTTTACTGTAGGTAATTTAAGCGAAGGAAGATATAATACTAACATAACCTCTTTCAATGTTAGTTTCTTGTTTGGAATTGTTGTACTGCAAAGAATTTAAAGAAGGATGGAAAAAACTAACGGACCCTTTTTCAATACTGTGAGTTTTCTTTCAAGAAATGAAATGTGACTTTGTTGTTTATTTGTTATAGCCGTTTTACAAACAAGAAGTGTTATTAACAACTATGCACGACACGAGCCCGCTCGTCGGCATCGTCGGCAAATGCTCCGTACTCGATTACGACGATTATCTTAAATGTGAGTTAAATCAATAATCGATTAATTCGTAATAAAATATCCATAGAACCATGACGTTATCTATGCAGTGTCTGTACTTTTTAGAGTTTTAGTAAAATAATTGTTCCGGGTGTCTAGGAATAAGTAATACAATACATTTCAATCAATCGTAGAAATGTCTGTCTGTATGTTTGTACGAACACGCATCACTGCTTAAGTACTGCGTTTTTTTTTTTTTTCTTATCTGCAGACTCTCGGTCCGCACCATTTTTTTGCTATAGTTTTTTATTTAATATGTAAGTTAAAAATCGTATTTGTGAGCATCTATTGGGTAGTTTTTTTTTTTATATATATATATATATTTATTTAACTGTTTTAGACGTTATTGCCTTTATGGCGGTTTCATTCCGGCAAGTACTGCGTTACGATATAACCTCTGTAAGATATAAAATAAAGCATATCATCGAGTAACGTTTAATTTTTGTTTCATTGAAATCGGTTCGGCCTATTAAAGGTTATTATAATTCAAATGACGACTCGAGTAGAAAAGTAGTAATCTATACTAATATTATGAAGCCGGAGGAGGGTTTGTTTGTTTCGTTGAACGCTCTAATCTCAGGACCAGTTGGGTCCGATTTGAAAAATTATTTCAATGTTTAGATAGCTCATTTATCGAGAAAGGTTATAATATATGTAGGTTATTTTTGTAGGTGGTAGAGCCATGCTGGAAACTATTACTGGTTTCAGCATGAATGGGTCGGCTCGCCCGAGGCAGTACCACCCTCTCACAGAAAACCGACGTGAAGTAACAGTGCTCGCATCGTTCGGTCAGTGAGAGCGCCCGAGGCCCATCTCCCCTCCCCCCCTCCAACACAGGCTGGTAACGCACTTGCGACTCCCCTTATGGTGGAAGTGTGTATGGACGGTGGTGATCACTTAATATCAGGTGACCGATCTGTCCGTTGCTTCCTATGACATAAAAAAAAATATCATCACGCTAAAACCAATAGGAGCGGAACATCAATGAAGAATGTTTCAAAATCGTTTTTTTTCCCCCTTTGAGAGTTTCCGCTGCTTGTTAGCCCAAAGTAACTATTAGGGTAGTTCATTTCCGCAAACATTTTTTTTTTCGTTGCTCATTCAAAATATTAATCTACATATAGAAAAAAAAAAATCACACCAAGTTTGAGCTCTTAATATTAATTTTAAGTACTTACAATTTCAATTTAAAGTTTTACCATTCAAAATGCATGTAACAAATCTTTTTTTTTTTCAAATTTCTAATGCTTACCCGGCTTTTACAATATTGCAAATCGGTTTGATTGAACTTGTGGGGAATTTCACACTTTTGCGGAAATGAACCACCCTAGTAACTATTCCACGTTAACGAAGCCGCGGGCGGAAGCTAGTGTATAAATAAAAATTGTACGTGACAGGCCGACCGACAGAGATAGCCGAAAGCGATGTGTACGTTTGCGAGAGCGTCTACGACGAATCTAATAGAGTCGCTCGTAAAATGAAGGCAGGTTTGCGGAAATTCGAACACACTAAGGACGTCACCGTTGATGAGGTAAATATATTTTTATTATTATGGAGGGTAGATATACGGAGAACTATCTCATATGGGTGAGGAGACATGTTGAAAAAGTGTCCACAGTACTAAGCTTTATACCATATTAGTCTTAAGGTTCTCCAAAATGGTGCTAGTATAGGCAAAGTTATGGATAGCACGAAATGTTTCTGTAAATATAACCTAAAATAACTGCTGTAAGAATTGTTTTGAACTTTAAATAATACGTTTAGTGATTTTTGAGCGTTTACTTTTATAAAACATATTGAAATAATTGGACAATAATGAACCCTGTTGCTACTGTAACTTCTGCCCTAATTTAACTCATTTTGAAGGACATTTTTTTTATGGAACCTCTACACTTCATATTTATTATAGTCTGTGTAATCGATCGTTATCTTTGGTTATTGTCTCTGGTTAAACGTCGATTGTTTAATAAGGTCATGGCTAAATGATATTATCTCAGTCTCTAATCGGATTAGTCAGTTATGTTTATAGGATTTAAATTTTATCTTTTATATACATTTTAAACAATATTACTATGAAGATAAAAAATAAAAATAGAAGTCTTTTTTTTGTGTTTAGATTTTGATATGTCACGATACTGATATAACCTCATTTGACATTAAATGACGATATAATGGTAATATAGAGTCGGAACATACCCTAATGTCAGACTTTTGAACTAAGGAGTGGTATTTAGCTAGACAAGTTTTATAAAATGACATACTATTCTATAGTTTCGTCACGATATTATCCTTTAATTGTGGTCGATAATAAGGTTATCAAAGAATTATATAAAACTAACTGGCCGGGCGGACGATGTCCTTCCTGCCTAGACAATAAAAAAAAAATCCTAAAAATCAACTGCAGCGCCACCTACCGGGTCCAATTGTCCAATCCGGAACCATTCGAACAGGCACACAAAATTTCATCAAAATCGGTCCAGCCGTTTAGGAGGATTTCAGCGACACACACATGTACTGAAGAAATTTATATATAAAGATATTAAAATTTGTATACCTGATATAGATGTGTAATTATATACGTCTGTAAAGTTAGAAAGGTCAAGTCGGCAGAATCACTCGTTTTATATAATTATCCTTTAATTGTGGTCGATAATAAGGTTATCAAAGAATTATATAAAACTAACTGGCCGGGCGGACGATGTCCTTCCTGCCTAGACAATAAAAAAAAAATCCTAAAAATCAACTGCAGCGCCACCTACCGGGTCCAATTGTCCAATCGGTCCAGTCTGTTTAGGAGGATTTCAGCGGAATACACACGTACTGAAGAAATTTATATATAATGTTATTAAAATTTGAATACCTGATATAGATGTGGAATTATATGCTTTAGAAACAGACCTAATGTATTACGAATACAGTATATTAATAAATTGTAATAAGCGATCACAATAACCTTCCATCAACAATAACTAGATAAAGGGTCGGCGCGAAAAATACGTCTCGGTAAATAAGAGCTGACTTGAAATGTGTGCCCTTATTTTGTTTAGTTTGTTTGAAACACAGCCAGTGTAAGCCCGTTTCACATGCCGCAGTGTATTCAAAAGATGCAAAAATAATACCCGAAAAAGCAAGTCAACGGCCGAAGTATCTTGCTTTCGCTAAATACATGTTGAATAAGTTTAGATATTTTAAGCTTTAAACTAACAAATAATATCAAATTTTGATCAAAATTACCGATTTTAAACCTGTGTTACAAATGTTTGTCCTCGTCACTCACAAACACGCACAATAACGGGAAAACGTACTTTATTCATTACGTGTTAAGGTTGAATTCTCACTAAATGTTGTTTATGTTTGTGAGGGGAGTAATTTATTACTTTGCTCGTTTTATCGTAAGTATTAGTTAATATTTTGTACATTTGTGACTTTATTACTAGGTGTTATGGTTGTAATTAGGTTGAACTTAAATCTATTTTAAAACTTTTTTTCTCCCTTCCATAACTATATATTTACGCGGACAGATTTTAGCTTCAATTTTGTACGTGACCCTTTATCTAGTTATTGTTGATCGAAGACAATAACAAAGTAACGTCGTTGGTCTATGAATACAGAACGATAATGATTCACAACAATGCGCTTCCGGCGTAGTTATGACGTACTACTCATGACGTCGAGACTTCGACAGTCAGTTGAGTAACGTTTAATTAGTTGTAATTTTTATTTACTTTCCCTATCATAAATATATAGAATGTCTACGTATATTTTGCTATAACTATTTAAATATTATTTATTATTGTCAGGTGTACTATTTTCCAAAACCCCTGGGTCCGCCTGCGCTCGCTTCCTCTCAAGACGTGTACTCTTCGTCGGCTGCATTCACGCAGAAACCCTTCAATCCTAACGTGAACACGGATTCTATGGTAAATATAATAGTTATTATGTATATATTACATTCTACAAAAAAAAGCATAGTGAGCTACATATATTCTTACATTATTTTTACTAGAGTGTATACAAGGCCATATGTGTTGTTAAATTTCAAAATGAGTCGTAAATTTCAAAAGTCCAATTTTAGCCGTTCATAAGTTTTTAAGAATTATAAAAATATCCAAAATGCTATACATTATACATATTTGAAGTTCATAAAAAAGAAGGCAAAAAGCTTTATAAACGGTAAAATTTTGACTGGTTCACAGTGTATAAAATCTTAAAAAAAAAAAAATCTTATATGAACCTGGCATATAATTTAATTAATGATTATTCTAAGATTTCATTCATGGTCCCATTTACCATATAAAATAATAATATCAAAACAAATACTAATAAACAACCAAGAAAACCTGAGTTAAAGTTTGTTCTAAGACTTTCAAAAAGTATAAACACAATCGTAATAAACCTAGGTGCAATGACCGGTGTCGAAAGCTACAATGGGCGAACCGGAGTTAATAACTTTCGATAATAAAACGGAAAATAAACCCTTTTGTTTTGTTCCTGACGAGAAATCACCCGACGGTCATTGACACTGTGCTTTAACATAAACGCCTGGAAGATTGTGTATATTTTGTGTATTTTTCTAGATAGTTATTAAGCACCTATTTTTTAAATTGATTTAGAACGAGAATCGAGTGCATATATGCTCCATAAATATTGCTACTTTCTAAACATTCAGTCTGTATATATATTTATTAATCTTATTTAATTTATGCAGTAAGGGATCAAGAATTGTATTGAGTAGGTAAAAACGTGTTATGGTTTGATGTTTTTTTATATCTCTATTCATAAAAAGAGAGAATAATAATTTCTTTTTCCTCGTGTAGGACTCTAAACCACAGTTCACGAACCTCATTAACACCACAATCGGAAGTCAGGATGTCGAAATGCTTCTAGAAAATTCACTGGACGACTCGTCACTTGCTTCGCCAGCCACCCCGCTGTCTACCGGTAAGAGTTTCTTATCGAATTCCTTTAAATCTAGTGACAAGGGCCCCGATTTAATAGTCACCACTAGTGATGATAAATCGCTTATTAGACAGTCAAATTGTCATGTAAAAGGTCGTTATTCTGTATTACAGGTGGTAACAGCAATCCGTACAATCCATCGTTGGTTGCAACTCCGGTACAAGAGCGGACCGGTACCGTACAGACCACGACCACACCCGCAACCGGAAAGAAGAAGAAAGAACAGAAGCAGAAGATCGTCACCGGTTACATTCTCTATTCGAGCGAAGTGCGAAAAGCTATAATAGCTAATAACCCTGAAGCCACTTTCGGTGAGAGATATTTCATTTATTTTATGCATCTATATTCAGAGCGGTCTGGAAGATTGCCGATTACTGTATGTTTGTACAACTTTTTTTTATAGTATATTTACGATTTGTGCAGGTGAAATATCTCGTATAGTGGGTAACGAGTGGCGGTCATTGCCAGCTGCCACTAAACAGAGTTGGGAGGAAAGAGCTACCAAGTGTAATGAGGAGACTTCAGCGAGGTTGGCTGAGGAGATGAGAGAACTCGCCCAGCACGTTAGTATTATTCACCAATATCCTGTAAAAGAACTCAACTGTAGGGTTATAAGCCTCTTCCCGAAGAAAGGTATCGGCATAATCACCATGCCAGCTCACAGTGTAATACGAAATCTATGATTTCCCATATGCTACAAGAATATCTTTCAGGTTCAGATATCCTCACGATGCTATCCTGCATCATCAGCCATTAATGTTACCAGTTTTAATTAGTTAAATGTATGTAAATTTTCAAAAAATTCGTTTGTCCATACCGTGGTTCGAACCTGCGGACCACTAGGACATCAGGACTCTTTTAATTATATTATGATTACTAGCTGAAACTGCAAAAGCGCACGCGTTTTTTTTTAAAGAAATATAAAATTGTGAGACCATGTACAGTTATAGAAATGCTGTTTAAAAACAATTGTAAGTACGACACGCACGCCACTTACAGTAACATGTAACGTATACATTAGATATATAAATACTAACTGGACGTTTATCATCAGCAACATATTTGAAAACTTAACCTACTATATACCTAACTACCTCAGTGCTCACTTACACTATAAGGAACTAATGAAACAATGATTTAGAGATGTTATTATAATAATATAATATGCCCATACTGTCAATAAGTGATACGTTTATGGTCTAATATCTTTTTAGGAAGACCCCTTCTATCTTCAAAATTACTTTTAATAATTATAATGTTGAATTGCATACAATGAATGAGCTGACGTTTGGAAATCTTGCATAAATATAAATCAAGATATAAAACTTTATATCTGTCTCAGCAGCTTTTAATATTCGACAATTTAAATAGTGCCCATTGAACTCGATACAATATTCTTATACGTTACTATGGTTGCTGAGTTATGAAGATGAAAGCGCGGTAAATGAAACAAAATGGCGGCCAAAATGACCGAAAAGACAATATAATTCAAATTATATAACTGAAAGAGATAGAGACATGGCGCTAAGCCATTTCATATTTTTCGTTATTGTTTTTGTTATTGTACTGACCTCTCAGCGATATTGTGAACATTACAGGACACTTACAGGTACATTGATGGATGGGCTAGCGCCGGCCACTCGTTGATGTGGTTCAGTTATTGAAAAAAGTAATTCAAAATTTAAATGTGGCGCCATCTATGATATATATATAATAGTCCGTCCTACAGTTTCTGTCAACATACTAATTTAATGCGCCATCTGTTCGACACTGATGTAACTTACAATCAATAACAATAATCAACATTGACAATCGTTTATTTTGTTACTAAAACATATTCCGTGTTACTACAAAGAAGTTAAACGTATTAAATTCTTGGTTTAGATAGTTTTCGTAATAAATGCACCGCGCTCGCCCGGGGCAAGTTCGCGTTATCCTTTTTCGCAAGTCTAACCTAACGTAACCAAAGCGAGACAAAAGAGCAAGATGGCGAACATTCAGCGACCGCGGTACATTTAATACGAGACCTTTTCATAGCCAAGGTTCAATACGTATTTAACTTTTTTGTAATAACACCGATTGAGGCCATTAATCGAAATATAAATTATACCGTCTCCCAAGTTGGACCAAATTATACATACACGCCAAAGTTTCATGAAGATTGAGTAATTTCGGAGTTCATCGTGGAAAAACATCATGACACTGAATTTTTATACACTAACTGTTACACGCGACTTCGTCTACCTTATTTATTAATAATTCAATTGTTTTGTTATAACTGAAACGGTTTAGGCAGCGTTTTCGACGAAAGCGGCTTGACTTATTCCTACACTTCCAACAATTATCGGTATAGTTCAACCAATTTAAACGAAATCTTAACAAATAGTTTCACAATAAAACTTCAAAATCATAAATCATATCCTCAGGAGTAACTTAGTCTTTGTTTAAATGAAATCGTTCTATTCTATCAAAAGTTATTGTAATTTGAATGACGGTTCGAGTTAAGTTCGAGAAGAGAGTAGTAATAACGGAATAAATAAATACGTTTCAACCTTATACTAAAGAAGGATATTATATAGAATATCATTACATAGTCCCCTTATCAAACTGAAATAGTTTATAATATTATCCGATACGAAATATATATAAGGGTTGTTGAGGTATGTATGCTTGGTACACATATATGTTTCAACAACTCATATATGTATGAATAGTTAGCTTAGCTTAGATTAGCTCAGATAGGTCGCGAATTGCATGTAGCAAGGAACAGCCAAAGCCGAGGTGTGCCGCGCACCCTTGAGCTAGTTGTCAAAGTAAAATCGGCTGAGTGCCTTAAGCGCTCGCCTTAGTAGTCCGGTGAAGCTGTTAAGACCTTGCTTGGTCAATAGCGTAGTCAGTTCGAAAAAAAAAAATCATTACATAGTATAAAACAAAGTGTTCTGTCACGTCTGTCTGTTTGCGATAAACTCAAAAACTCATGAACGGATTTTCACGCGGTCTTCACCAGTAGATACAGTGATTCATGAGGAAGGTATATAATTTTTCATGGTTTTTTTACTATCAGGGCGGGACATCGTCCGTCGGGTCCGCTAGTTTTAGTTTTTTAAGCCACGATGTATCTATTACTAGTTTCAGTATGAATGACTCGGCTCGTCCGAGGCAGTATCACTCTCTCACAGAACACCGACGTGAGGTAACAGTGCTTGCATTGTTGCGTTTCGTTCGGTCAGTGAGAGTGTCAGAGGCCCACCCCCCTTCCCTACCCCTCCCCCTCTCCCTTACACAGGCTGGCAACGAACTTGCGACTCCCCTGGTGTTGCTAGTGTCTATAGACGGTGGTGATCATTTAACATGAGGTGACCGCACCTGTTCATTTGCCTCCTATGGTATTAAAAAAAAAGGATTGTCCAAACCCCTCTATAAATGAGTAAGTTCTGAGGTGACAAACATAAAAAAACAGTGTTCTTAAAGATCCACGATAGAAGTGAAACTTTTTTATTGCAGGGAAACATTTGATTAAAAAAAAAAAACAACAAAAACCAACGTCACTCGGTGTTCCCAGACGGTCACCCATCCAAGTATTGACCACGCATTTCGTTCGGATAGTGAGAGCGCCGGAACCATCTCCCCTCCCCTCTGCCCTCTCCCCCCGTTCAACGCAAACAAACTGGCAACGCACTTGCGACTCCCCTGGTATTGCTAGTGTCTATGGACGGTGGTGATCATTTAACATCAGATAGCCGACCTATTGTTTGCCTCCTTTTAAAATAAAAAATAAAATAGTTTTATAATACGTATTATTACAACAGTATAATCGCAAATAGGGTTGATGTCAGGCAGGCGGCCGCTCATAAAAAATAAACCAAATCATAGATTACAACATGGCAAACATGCAATAACATGCAAAACATAGCAAACATACCGACCTTACATAGGTGGGGATAAGGGTATGAAGAAGAATACGTATTATATCAAAGATTTTAATAATTCTCCCCTTTTTTTTTCATAGACGCCGATGGAGATGACGTACGAATGTTCCTGGGACACGTGCGATTATCAGTTTGAAGATCTACAAGACTGTATGGAGCATTGTATCGGCGACGGGGGGAATAGTAAGTGTCTTTATATTGTACAAGCGTTTGCGAATCGATTGGCAAATGTGCTGACAGCAAAACAGCGCGTACAATCCGGTGCATGCCATTAAAAGTGAAATTTCTTTGGCGACTTGAAGCGACTCTGTTCTTTTAAAAACTGTTTCTTTTTTTTTTAATTATAACTAATAATTAATTATAACTAATTCTATCCGAATTAATTATAGGCTAATTTTTTTTTGTTTCAAATTTTCATGTCACTATATAAACCTCTTACCGATTTTCAATTATTCTTGTTAGTTTTTATTATTACTGCTTAAATTCTATATTATACTATTTCGAAATTCCCTATAACTATCTCTCTTACCGCTTTAGTTACCTTTACTATTTACGCACAAACTGTTTATAGAGTATCCGTTCTTTCTTTTTTCACTCCGACCAAATAACGATTATCCGTCCTTTTCACTTCAGTGACTTTCCGTTCAAAACCGTTGCACTGAAATGGTATCCTCGAGATTTTTAACCAATCGTGTCCAAAGAAATTTCGCTTGGAAATGAAAAAAAAAAAAATCGTTATTTCACTATATTATTTGTGCCATTTACATCGCTGCCAGTGATCGGAACGTACATTGAAACCAAGAAAGTTAAGTTGGAACGTGAGTATACCTATAACGTCGATACATCTTGTATTTACATTGACCCGCGATGAGACGGTATTGTATATTGTATGGTGGATAACAACTTCGATTAACAATTATCGGCCGGTGTTATTGCAAGGTGAGAGAACAGGTAATGAGTATATAAGAACGATGTACCTGGCCGATTGACCTTCTTTCGGTTCGTTAACACGATAATTATATTGTTATTATTCGATGTAACCTGAACGTGAACACAGTGAATTTTTTTTTCTGTTTAAAAGAAAATCAAATTATCTGTCTAATATTTTCATAAAAATATATATACTAAAAAATATTCATTGTCCTTTCTATTTATCTTTTTCATAAAAATATATATACTAAAAAAATATTCATTGTCCTTTCTATTTATCTTTTTCAGTTTTTTTCATAAAATATATATACTAAAAAATATTCATTGTCCTTTCTATTTATCTTTTTCAGTTTTTTTCATAAAAATATATATACTAAAAAAATATTCATTGTCCTTTCTATTTATTTTTTTCAGTTTTTTTTCATAAAAATATATATACTAAAAAATATTCATTGTCCTTTCTATTAATCTTTTCCAGTTTTTTTTTTATGTTTGACATTTTTAATCTTTGTTTTGTTAATTATAAAAAAACTAACATTTTCTACAAATTCGAAAGACGATAATTTTTGCTTTTTTTTTTAAATATTGTTATATATTATTGTTTTCCAAAAAAGTTAGATAAACAATAGAAAGAGGCATTGAATAAGTTTTTAGTAGTTTTTTTTCCGATAACTACATGTAAAATTCAAGAAAATTACAAAAACAATAATGTTGATCTATTTTCCACCAAATTATAATCACTTGACAATTTTATTTGGAACGAAATTTGTTTGTATGTATATTTTTTTAAAATGTAAAATATAGAGAATAATTTCAGGGAACTTGCATACAAGACTAAAGTAAAGTTTAAATTAAAAAGACATATTAAATAATAACATTTTTTTTCAAGACAGACGCTGACTTTTTTTTTTTGGTTTGGTATTTTTTTTTATATTTTGAAAAAAAAAATCGGGATGGTTTTTGATTGAAGAAGGCTTTACTTTGCAGAAATCCATAATTAAGTAGTATAGTGAATGTTACTTTGCACTTCCGCCTGGAATTGCCTGACCTGTCGCCGAAAGCGTTTTTACTAAAACAATAAAAATAATTATAACCGCATGTCTTTATTGAACTTAACGGTGGTTGACACTGTAAGTATAAAATCACTCCCTGCTAGCGTCGGGAGAGTCAACACCGGTCTGAAGATGCTCCATGAAGGAGCTAACATGTCTAATCGATTGGGGTTAGTACACGTCAATCTGCAACATACTTTGTTATTGTAACATATTATTAATTTGGATTCAGGATTGAAATACACTCTTCAAGACCGGCTACACGACAGCGATAGCCCTCGTATTGCAGGTGTACGTAGGCGATGGTAACAATTTACCATGAGATGGGCTGTCTGCCTGTTTGCTGCCCTTTAGTATAAAAAAAATGTTAATTATATACTGTGTAATTAATTAGTTTTTAATTTTTTTAAAATATGTTTACAGTTACATACCATCAGTGTCAACCGCCGTTAAGTTCAACGAAAGAACGCGGTTTTAATTATTTTGTTTTATTAAAAAACTCTTTTTAATGCAGTGAGATGTATTAGTGGTCCGTCAATTCAAGACGGAAGTGCAAAGTAAGGTCCACTATAATATTCGATATGGTATTAAAAGATAGAAAGGTTTGCTCTATGTTGTGCGAAATATATATAAGAGTTGTTGAGGTGTGTATGCTTGGTACACATGTATGTTTCAACAACTCATATACGTATGAATAGTTAGCTTAATTTAGGTTAACTAAGATAGGTCGCGAATTGAATGTATCGGGCAACAGTCCAAGCAGAGGCGTGCCGTGCACCCTTGAGCTAGTTGTCAAATAAAATCAGCCGAGTGCCTTAAGCGCTCGCTTTAGTAGTCCGGTGAAGCTGTTAAGACCTTGGTAGGTCAATAGCGTAGTCATTTTGACAAAAAAAAAAACATGTGGTAACATGCTTCGTACTTCGTGGAATTGACTCTCAGCGGCGGTGTCTCCAAACAATTACGAGTTACAAGGCTTCAAGAAACGAGCGAACACTTTTTATAAGGCCATGAAAAAAAAATTGTGGTAACATGCTTCGTACTTCGACCCTGTGGAATTGACTCCCAGCGGCGGTGTTTCCAAACAATTACGAGTTACAAGGCTTCAAGAAACGAGCGAACACTTTTTATAAGGCCGGCAACGCACTTATGACTCCCCTGGTGTTGCTAGTGTCTATGGGCGGCGGTGATCATTTGAATACCAGGGAGTCGCAAGTGAATTACCAGCCTATGTTTTGGGGAGGGGGTAGGGATTGAGGCATGGGGAGGGGAAGGGGGGTATGCGGGAGGGGGAAGGTAGGCAAGCACTGTTAGTTCACGTGGGTGTTTCTGTGGGTCGGATGGTATTACCCCAGACACATTCATGCTGAAACCAGTAATAGCTTCAGCGTGCTTCTACCACCTACGGTGTGGTAGTGGTTTACATGGGGCTTTTTCTGTACTAGATAAACGACTTTGTGGTAACGTGTTGTTATGTGGTGTGATTACATGTGTGAGTGCAGCGGGTCACGTGCAACAACACTACAGGGGAGCGGGTGCTAGTACCGCGACTACGGGTGGTACGGGCTCCGGGAGCGAGTACCCGTGCCTGTGGCGTGCTTGTGCCCGCGTACGCAAGGGCCAGGCACCCTTCCCGAACCTTCCACGTCTGCTGCGTCACGTCCGCGACCTGCACGTCAACAAGGGGAACGGACGTGTCATGGTCGTGCACGAACGATCCAGGTACATTATTATTAACTACGTGACCCGTGCCCACTTCGTTGGGCGGTGGTGGTTATTTTATAGGTAGTGGTTTTGCTTTAATCCGCGAGGGCAACAACTGTTCCTTCCCATGCCCAGAAAAACTTTTCATTAATATACCGCTGGAAGGCGCTGAGGCGATGCGCCGCCATGATTATTACGCGATCGTAGGCGCGGCTATTGTGATTGTCCGCACCGCGAGTGAAAATATGTATATTTAACGGACGCAATACCATATTATCAGGCGCTATGAAATAAGAGTGCTTCCACCGCAGCAGCATTAATACCAGTGATTGGCCGCACCTCCGCCAAGTAAGTGTGTATGCTTTCCTCTTCCCAGCTCAATCGATTGTATACCTTTAAATCCCGCGATTAAGCATGTATCCGTAATACCCTTGTCCACATCTCTCCTTATATTAAACCCGCTATCAATGGAGGTGAAGAACAAATGATTTGACCACACTACCTACCGGTTCAAGCCACACTATTCCCTCCAGGCGGTAAACATTTTTACTAATGATAAAATTATGAGTATGATTTGGTTAGTACTGGGTGATATGTATTTTGATAAGAATTCATTATTGTTGTTGATACTATGACCAATAAACATCACTTAACGATTTAAATTATTTTTTATGTAAACATCTGTAGGCGCAAGTAAACCTGATTGTTGGCGTGGCGACGCGATGTTGAGGTGTGGGACATCTGTTATTACTAAGAAGAACTAAGTAGAGATAACACGATCGTAATAGAGCTATATTGTTTTAGTTCTCAATAGTATTAATAGATGGCGTTAATTTCAAAAGACAAACGTGATTTTAATATTGAAAGATTTCGAACATTTGTGAAAAGAAATTAAATCAATTATTGATGTGAAACATCTACAGGCGCGGTAAACCTGATTGTTGGCGTGGCGAGTGTGTGAAACGTGGCGACGCGATGCCGCAATGAGCTCTCATACATACATAACTTCACGAATCTGTCTAAGCTAAACTAAGCTAGCTCTTCATACATATAAGAATTCCTGTTACACACTCTCTACCGGCATGTTGAATCCTACGAATTATAAATCTCGTGCCTGACAACTAGGCTACTAACCCAGTACGAAAATAAGGGCAAAAATATAAACCCTCCCACCATATGTGTGCACGTATGCGTTGTGTTGTTCAACTAGTGATTGAAAATTTTCAGTATCGCTGCATCACTATATGTAATTTAACAAATATTATTTAAAGTTCCGCGTATACCATATACATACCAAAGATAGGAATGATTCATAAGGAATTGAGAAAGTTGCTATATGTCAGGCAATATTCGGCAAACAATTTATTTTACACAATCAATAATGTTGTCAGTTTTGACCCAACATAGAACCCAACAAGCGTTTACGTTAGATCATATAACAAATCACGCTAAACTTCAATTCAAGTCTATCTGCTAAAAAAAAAAAATACAAGTAAGTTATAATAGTGTATACATTAATGTGATCTTCGGATTCAAAAGAAAAATGTAAAGTTCATCTATGCTACATTGTAGAAATTTAATTTTATACACAAGACAAATGATAATGTCAAAGTATAAAAAAGAATTAAAAGTAAAATATATTAATAACTTTGTAGTTTAAAAAAGTTTTTAATATAGTCTTGAAGAGGAAGGAATAAGAAAAAGTCATAAATAATATCTATGTTTCATTGTTTCCGCATTAACTTTTCAAAGAAATCGATATCTTGAATAAGTTAAAATATCACTTCAATAATGCGCCATCTATCGAAGTTTATAATAAATACTCACGTACCGTTTTATCGATAACTTTTTGAGAATTATTAAAGATATATTTTTCGTAAATTTCGCCAGTGTCGCCTACGTTGTTTCCGTATTAAATATCCATAGAAATGATGTAATTTAATGTAGTGATAAGATCTCATGTGAGATTGGGATGAGTGGAAGGGGACTGAGATGACCTCACGACATCTCACCAAGGAGTTTGGGCTGTAAGGGGTGTCGAAGAACATCATACGACTTGAGACACCCAAGCCCACCTCACCTGCACGTGGTGCACCCTTTTTTATACATGGGGAGATCACTAACAGATACCCATCCCATCGGGCAGCTGAGGATGGGTTATGTCCGATTTGCACGGACTAAAACCCCATGGTGCCTTCATTTACCTTTTTAGGTGGGGGAGCAGGGACTGCCGGCTGGCACTGCGTCTGCTCCGCTGAATAACGAACGAGGCAATGGCGAAAGCGGGGTGGTAGGGTTTCACAGCCTGACTGAGTTGCAACCACCATGTATACGGCGAAAAAGCCCGTTATAGTGATTCGCTTCTGCGAGTCGCGTTTCGGGATCAGCCTGTGCATATCCAGCTTTTTGCAAGCCGGCATGACAGCGGCTACCGGCGATAGATAGTTTCTCTCTCGGTGATCGCCATTGTTTTTGGATTGTACTGCGCTTACCATCAGGCATAGTGCAGTCATTTTGCCGTGCAACAATAAAAAAAGCCCCTCAAAAATACCTCAACTAATTTATGGACGACCCCTTAATGTGTTCTGTTGTTTTTGTTATATATTCTGTTATTTTTTGTACATTACTTACTCTCCCTATATATATTATATTTTATAATTTTAATTCATATTTTAATTAGTTTTTTACGCACCGTGACTTGCATTGGGCTTCAGCTGAAAATCAGCGCTTAGTGTTTCTCATAACGCTAGCATATGCTGAGCTGGACACCATTTCATAATGCACAGATATGCATATTTTTGTCCATTCTTGTATACTTGTATTTTATGTTGTGCTTTATGAATAAAATATTTCTTTCTTTCTTATATTGTTGTTATTTTAGGAACTTCATACCGTCGACGAAGAAGCCTCCGAAGGTGGCGGGTGCGGTCCGCGCCGGCGTCATGTCTCCCGGAGGTACGAATAGCACTAGTAATAGTCGTGGTTTGCATGACGAACAACTAATCCGGTGCCGAGCTTTGCCACTCCTCTCCATTCTTATACTAACTCATCATTAAAAAAATGCAGAAATTATCAGTATAATTCCAATAACTATACAAAATCTTTATATTAAAATTTTCACCCCAAGCCGAGGTGTGCACCCTTGAGCTAGTTGTCAAATAAAATCGGCAGAGTGCCTTAAGCGCTCGCCTTAGTAGTCCGGCGAAGCTGTTAAGACCTTGCTAGGTTAATAGAGTAGTCAGTTCGAGTAAAAATCTTACATAAATTATACATTTAAACAAGAAAATATTAGTGTAAGGCTGGCAAAATTCCCACTTTTAATACAAGAATTACATAGTAACTTTTTATGTTAGGTAACACACTAATATAGCCCAAAACTAATCCGATTTTTTTCTAAAGCTTACCTCGTACAAAAATGTGTCAAATGCGTAACATGAAATGAATAACACAAAAGCAAAGAGATATAGTATATTGTGAAAAGAATATACCACCTGTAATATTTTTATATTTTCGCAACATAATTAGATATAATTGGAGTTAATTATCTTATATTGAACGTGCGTTATTATAACATTAGATTTATTTAAGACAAAAAAAAATTATAAATAAAATATTATGTCATTAAACGACGCTCCTTTATTTATGATTTATTTTTGCTTAAAGTTGGTAGTTATGAGTAGCATTTCATCTTATATTTAACTATCTCCAGCCCGCGACTTCGTCCGCGTGGGATAGATACAGTCCGCGTCAAACTTTTTAACCACTCTGAAGTCAAAATCAAAATACCCTTTATTCAATTTAGGCCCTGAGAAGGCGCTTATGAACGTCAAAGCTACCACCGGTTCGGAAAACAACCCAGTCACCGAGAAGAACCGGCATGAAACTCTTACTACACTTATTTTTACAGGAACATAAATGTTTACATTCGTTATTAGTGGATGCACAGAGTGGGGCGTCATTTCCAGACGTCACAATCGTTCACATATTGATCCACCCTATAATAGCCTTTAGTTATTAAAACCCGCTTGACATGGTTCTTGAACTCGCTATCCGGTATATCGGTAATGTGTTTTGGGACTTTGTTATAAAACCTAACACTATTACCTAAAAAACTATTTTTGGGCTTTAGTGAGCCTGAAGCATGGAATTACCAATTTGTTGCTGTTTCTAGTATTTAAATTATGCTGGTATTTTACCAGATCCAGCATACCTAAGTTTTTGAAGCATAGAACACTTAGAACTAGCGTAAAACACAAATTTAGGTATCAGAGGGACGCAAGTGAGGTGAGCAGGCTCGCCCGCGTACGTACCTCGCCCCCTATTGCACCCCATGTTGACACATGTGTCCTGTCATTACTAGTTGCAGTACAGTCGCACTCAGAATAGTTTTGTTATTATTAATTACATGCTATTGCTAATTTCGTTGTATTCTTTTTGTTTATATTTGTTATTATTAGAAGACCCATCCATTTCGAAAAAAAATATTTCTATGGAAGGATTTGTCTATTACAAATTATTTGTTATGAATGTGTTGTATTTACAATAACGGTATTGTAACACGCATATTACCGACACAAATATGCTATATATCCCACAGATAGAAACAAATACTACATAAGGGGGAATCGTCCAATTAAACTACACGGTCATCCAAAACTCACCAACTAGGTGATTAAATGTTATTTGGATTTAAGTATAACATAATTATAAACATAATAATAAAATAAACAACGCCTTTCATAGAAACATCATTTTTCGAAGTGGATGGATTTTTTAATAATGACGTATATATACAAGAAAAAGAAAACAACGAAAATAGCAATAATATGTAATTAACAACAACGAAACTATATTGCCTTCTGAATGCGACTGTACTGCAACTAGTAATGACAGTACACATGTGTCAACGTGGGTGAAATAGGGGGCGAGGGGCGCGCGCGGGCGAGCTTGCTCCCCTTTTACCTCACCTGCGTCCCTCTGATACCCAAATTTGTGTTCTGCGCATCTACTTCAGGGCGGTTAAAAAGTTTGACGCGGACTATATATACTATGTTAGATTTGATAACAAAGTCCAAAACACATTACTGATTTACCAGATAGTAAGTTCCAAGTGTTATGTCAAGCGGGTCTTAATACATAAAAGCTGTTACAGGGTGGATCAATATGTGAACGATGGTGACGTCTGGAAGTGACGCTTCGGTTGTGCATCCATCAAAAACGAATGTAATTGTATATGTCTATTACGTTGTAATAATTAAAAATTATTTTATGTATTTAGAATAGATACACCAAATCGAGTTTCTTGCCGGTTTTTCTCGATGACTGGGTTGGTTGTCCGAACCGGTGGTAGTTTTGACGTTCATAAGTGCCTTCTCAAGGCCCGAAATTGAATAAAGAGTATTTTGATTTGATATGCCGTAAGTCGAATTCAAAGCTATGTTCAGAGCGGCCGAAACGTTTGACGCGGACTATACGAGTATGTATAGTGTGTTGTTTTCGCGGCGAGCGTTTAAGGCACTCAGCCGATTTTATTTGGGCAACTAGCTCAAGGGTGTACGGCACACCTCGGCTTGGGCTGTTGTCTGATACATGCAATTCGCGACCTATCTGAGCTAAGCTGAGCATACTTATATGAATTATTGAAACATATGTGTACCAAGCATATATAACTCGACAACTCTTATATGTATTTTGTGTCGGATAATTTTTCTAAACTATTTCAGTTCGATAAGGGATAAAATAAAACCCTTCTACTTTCATGTGTAAGCGTGCACGTGTGTCGAGGTGACATGTGTAATGTTGTCGCAGTGATGTAAGATTTTGTGTCACTGTATCGCGCGAGCAGCGCACTCAAGGGCTCCACGCCGAGGAAACGGACCTAGGCTTGAGCCTTTGCTGAGGGGGAGCCTAATCTGGTGTGCGGGAGCGAAATTTACCCCCCGAGTCTTGGAAACGCGCGAGTGACTACGTGCGAGTGTCTGGACAAGCTCTAAGTGTACGCTCAAATTGAGTGTCGAGCGTGGGGGGCCGTGCGGCGTTCGTTTCGAAAAGATGCATTAACACGTAGGTGTCGCCAGCACGCCCCGCCGAACGCTAATTTACTCTACACTTAATGTACGTCCAGAGTGAACGGTATAATCGAGCGTCCAGTGGGGCGTCGCGTGCGGCGTTCGTGTCAAACAGATAAATTAATACGTGAGTGTCCTGAGTGGCGTGCGAGCGTCGCTCTTGGACGCTGCACGTGCCGCACGCGATGCCACGCTCGACGCTCGATTATAGCATCCACTCTGGACGTACACTAACTATACGGCCCGAGAGAATTAGCGTTCGGCGGGGCGTGCAGCGTCCAAGAACGCCACTCAAGACACTCACGTATTAATGTACAATACACGTATAATGTATGTCCGAAAAAAATTTTGAAAAACTGAATTTACTAAAAGACCGGCATAATATAAATACTAGAAACTGTAATAAACTGGTGGTCCCATGTTTCAGACTTAGCAAAACCAGTAATAGTTTTAGGTTCTACAATAAAGTCCCAAAGCATGTTACCGATTTGCCGGACTGTAAATTTAAGCGCCATGTCAAACGGGTTTTATTTTCAAAAGGATATGATAGAGTGGATCAGTATGTGAATGATAGTGATGTCTGGAATTGACTCCTCTCTATGCATCCACTAAAAGCATTGTATAATGTATTGGAAATATATGTTTAAAAAATGTACCCGATCGAGTTTCTTGCCGGTTCTTCTCGATGACTGTGTTGTTTTCCGAACCGGTAGTAGTCTTTCACGTTCATAAGTGCCTTATTAGGGCCTAAACTGAATAAAGTATTTTTGATTCGATTTGATTAATGCATAAGTTTGAAACGAACGCCGCACGCGACGCTCGACGTTCGATTATAGCGTCCACTCTGGACGTACACTTAGAATAGCGTTGTCCGTGTAGCGTCGCTGTCTGGTATGTCCCCGCTGGCGCGTAACTCTCCGTCGCCGGGCGCCGGAGGGGGTGCGGGCGGTGCGGGGGTCGCGGGCGAGGGGGGCGTACTAGTGCCGGGCGCCGCGCGACACAACCTCGACCCACTATTCGTGCCGGCACCGCCGCGAGCACAACGCGTCACCCACTCCGAAGCGTACATACGGTAACATATATCTATTACATACAACGAGACCAAAGAGAATAATAATTATTTCAGCGCTTTCATAATTATTACTTATCAATTATTTATTAATGTATATTATGAATTTAAATACATCTTCTTTATATATAAATTTCTTCTGTGCGTGTGTATGTCACTGAACTCCTCCTAAACGGTTGGACCGATTTTGATGAAATTTTGTGCGCGTGTTCCAGTGGATCCGAGAATGGTTTAGATTCACAATTGGACCCGGTTGGTGGCGCTGCAGTTGACTTTGATTTTTTTTTTGTTTTCAAGGCAGACGTCCGCAGTGGCCCTCTAGTATTATTATAAAATTAATCTAAAAGTTGACCAATTAATTTCAAAGAGCATGTAAGGTATGGAACGTAAGTCATGTCAGAAATATTGAATGTAGGATGAAAAACGTTATTTGGAACGTAGGAGTAAACTGGTGGATGTCAAAACGTCTTTTTCATTTACATTTACATACACATTGCACGTCATTCAAACAGTGGTGAGAGTAATGTATACTTTAATTAATTTAATGCATTTTATATAAAAAAAAATAGCTTTGTGCACTTCTCCTCCATATAAACTTCAACTATGCCAAATGTCATGTTCATCCCTTCCCGCAATTCGCTTAAAATAGGGTACAAAGTTTTCGCTTCACATATTAATATATAGGTATATAATCCATCGAGTGTAAAGGTAAAGTGAACCATCCCTGTGTATGAAAGTGTCCGTCAAGTGGTGTTATAGTGTGGTGTAACAGGCTGTCTCCCCATTATGACGGTAGAGGGTACACCATTTTTTTAATGTCATAAGCGGCAAACGGAGAGGTGTGTCACCTGATGTTAAGTGATCACCACGATCCATAGACACTTGCAAAACCAGGGGAGTCGCATGTGCGTTGCCAACCTGTCTTGGGGGAGTAAGGGAAAGGGGACGGGGAAGGGAGGGAAGGTGGGCCTCCGGCGCTCTCACTGACCGACCTAAACGCAACAAAGCAAGCACTGTTACTTCACGTCGGTTTCCTATGAGAGGGTGGTACAACCCCGGGCGAGCCGACCCATTCATGCTGAAACCATTAATAGCTTTTTAATTTTTACAATTCCTGACGACCCCCTCTTGGTCAGCAATAGTAAGCAATGTGGTGTATTTATTTCTTAATCCTATATTTACGTAAACACCTATATAAGTATTTTGAAATCTGTTCTGAATAAATGAATAAATATTGCTGACGTGGTCACCGTCCAGAGATCCCATCCCCTATGTCAACAAAAATTAGTAAATCAAGGAGCCTCCAGCAGTGCTACTTGAATGGCCCTTAAGAGTTCGACAGTATGTACTAGAGATGAAACGGATATCCGGTATCCGGCCTATCCGGCCATGTTTTCACTATCCGGCCGGATACCGGATAGTCATTCAGTATCCGGCCGGATTTCGGATAGTAAAATTTAAAAAAATCTCATGGTTATACAAAAAGCAAATAATACCACAATAGGTTATGGACAACTTTTATTTTTATAATCACACGTCAAAAGTTATTGTTTTATTAGATTGTTTAATGCTCAAAATTAACAAATCGTGGTGAATAAATACCAAATTTTCCGCATTTGCTGGTAACAGAGGACTCCGCTTGGTTTCGTATACCAGACCCGCTTCTGAAAATAGTCTTTCGGTGTAAACGCTACTGCCAGGTGCTGAAAGATAGATTCTAGAAAACCTTGACAACTGCGGGTACTGATTTAAATAAACTGACTACCAAATTTATTGGTCGTGATTTCGATTGATCCGAGATGTCTTTAAGAAAAACTTAATCTCGTAAGCAATTGGATTTTCTTTTTCTTGATCGTGTAAATCACTATTATTATCCTTTGCCACTTCATTGAAAAAGTCCCAGAAAGTGTCATGAGCTTCACGTGTCTCCAGTTTCATCTTTCATTCGTTTAGCAGGTGTTGAAGCCGGCGTTGATCTGTTACCGTCAGAAGAAGATTCGTCGTAAGAGTTTTTTAATATACTCTATCATAATTTTTTGTCGGGTTTTTTCAGTTTCAAGAACTCCTAACTAGTCTGACTTGAACCTTGGGTCTAAAAAGGTAGCAATTAGCTAGTTTGGATTGTCTCCTATGGACTTATGGAAAAAGACTCTCCAATTCAGCTTTCAAAGAAGCTCTCATACGAACTAAGTCCGGTGTATATTGTGCAGTCTCGTTTTTGTCTAAATAGTTTTTTAATGCAGAAACATGTGGAATCACCTCGGATATACACGAGAGGCCTGAGCTTGTAATTTTCGTTATTTCTTCAAATGATTTTAAATGATATACGAACTACGCTATTGACTTAGCAAAGTCTTAACACATCGGAACAGGTGAAACTAAATAAAAGCTTGTATAATGAAATGACACATTGACCAAAATTTATTTATACTTCAAGTTTTGTTTGTTTATTAACAAAATCATTTAAGGAATGTAAGAATATTCATATTTTTTATTTCGTCTAATAAAAGCAAAAACATAACCTCAAAAATTTACGTTATCTGCCTTTTTTTTCACCACCCCAAGAAATTTAAACCTGATACACAAAAACAAACTGACACGCGCGAACACTCGAACGTCTCCGAGTCGTCGCGATCTCCACTCACGTGCGACAACACCCGAACGCGCACGAATATTTCCGAAAGGGCCGAATATCCGGTAGCCGAATATCCGGCGCTCCGGCCTCGCAGCTTGCCGAATATTCGCTATCCGGTATCCACCACTATCCGTTTCATCTCTAGTATGTACTCTCTGTAGTGTGGCGTGTTCATGCATGGCTGCCCCCACGTAAAACGGTGGCACTACAGAAACAACAGGGTTCTTTATTGTCCAATTATTACAACATGTTTTATAAAAGTAAACACTCAAAAAATCACTAAACGGTATAATTTTTAAAGTTCACAAAAATTCTATCACACTCCACGTCTTGTTACATCAATTCTTTTAGGTTATATTCAAGAGGTAATTTCGGACTATCCGTAACGTTTGCCTATGCTCGCGCCATTTTTGAGGGTCTTGGAACTATTATTTAGTACTCGGAGGTGGATACTTTTTCAACGTGTCCGTCATATGAGATAGTTCTTCGACCGTCCATAACTTCTCTAGACCTCCTACCTAGTCGTGTCCTCATTGCACGACGCTATAGCTCCATATTTAAATTATTAAGTGAAATTTTTTCGACCTCTTTCTGATTTCAAACTCGATTAAA
>MU160252.1:0-23985 GCA_015888305.1 Antheraea pernyi
CTCATTGTCACGTTCCACTTGAGCCGAGCATGCAAGCGAGAGTGCAGGACAAGCGACAGACAGGCGCGATCGGCCTAAGCGTTCGGCTTGTGACGCATCTATGCCTCTTCCACTCCACCAGCCAATGCGTCCGAGTCGTTATCACGTAGAATTATCGTCCGTAAACCGAATTTAAAGACAACCATTTTATCATTAAGTGACTGTTTCAGTATTTGTCTGTAATTATGGGGTGTAAGGGGTGTCGAACAACATCGAAGACTTGAGACATCCAAGCCAACCTCACCTGCACGTGGTGCACCCTGCTGAATAACGAACGAGGCAATGGCGAAAGCGGGGTGGTAGGGTTTTACAGCCTGACTGGGTCGCAACCACCATGTATATGGCACCTGAGCCCAGCGTGCAAGTGAGATCGTGGAACAATAATCGTTCGGCTACGCATCTATCTCTCTTCCACTCCATTGGCCGATGCGTCTGAGTCCGTCCGATCACGTAAAATTATCGTCCGTAAACCGAATTTAAAGATAACCAATTTTTCATTAAATAACTGTTTTAGTATTTGTCTGGAATTATACAAATTGAATTGTTGTACATATCAGCAATATAAAATATTACGATTTTATCCAATAATTTATATGTTACTGAAATAATATGCATATAACCTTTTTTCAGTGTTCGCTGAATTGTTTTCGAAGTGAATCTTCTTATGGGAGCGCATTGAAATTCTGATTCTCAACTCTTTGTGTCACGAAGAGTGGTGGGTGCAAACACTGTGCGGGCAGAGTATTGAAACGGTTCTCGTCTGATCACCGAAATTTAGCAACGTAGGGTGTGTTCAGTATTCTAAATTAAAATGGGTGCAACTCTCACAAAGAAACTACGAAGTGCATAGGATACACGTGCACGCATACAAACATGATGGTGGTATAGAAGGGGTATGACGACATAAAAGAGCGTCATGCCGTTTGTCGTAATGGCATAGGTGTCGATTTTACTGCCAAGGTGCGCCAATAAACATCGCATAACATGTTATGTATAATATAATGTTATATTCTCATTATGAAAATGGTTTTTCGTAAACTCATTATGTTCTTAATTTATCTTTTAACCAGCGTTCTCACACGTCGTCGTTCGGTATATTGTAGAATTTATTAAGATAACTTTCTACAAACAAACTTTACCTCGTTATCGTAACAGTACAGACGATTTTATAGTCTCTCTTTTAAATTGAAATGCGTTATATAGAATTATTCTCAGTATCGAAATGGGAACAAATCGTCACTAAGCTAAAATCGGTTTGGTTTATCATCTCCCTAACACCCGTGGGGTGGTTAATTGTGAAAAGAAATCTTTGCTCTTTGTCAGCCGCCTCGAGAGGGGATACTATTGATTTCTTTTGTTTTATGCTGATTGAGACACCTTCGCTATTCCGCGAACCCGCCACCCTCGTTCATACGCATGACAAAACATTAAAAATAAAAGGTGAAACAAATCCAACCTCAACTTTATTGCCTAAAAACCGGTGCCAGCGACTGTGTTAGTATAACGTGTATCGGAGCACAACGGCCAATTATGTAATATCAAAGATACGTGATTACCGAACTCTGCCCGGGTTCTACCAATCTATTCAAAATGATATAGATCTGAGATGAGTGGAAAAGGAAAACATGTTATGCCGGCCCTACTTAGGTGGGTAAGAAGAAGATGATAGAGATCTGTCTTCGTTCGCGCATCACGTAAAATATCACTAAATATATTTCGATTAAATTATTTTAGTTTTACTTCTTACACATTTTTTCCTTATCTAAAAAAATATATAAATAAATCCCATTTAATGTTATAAGAAATGACAATTTTTATAAGCATTACAACTAAAGAAATTTAGTAAGTACATTATATTTTTATATTGATTGTCATAATTCATAAAATGTAGCATAAGATTTTTTTTAACATAGCAGGCAAACGAACATGGGGGTGTGTCACCTGATTTTAAGTGATCATCACCGTCCATAAATACTTGCAACACCAGGGAAGTCGAAAGTGCGTTGCTAGCCTGCGTTTGGGGAGGGGAGGTGGACCTCCGGCGCTCGCACTGACCGAACAAAATGCAACAATGCAAGCACTGTTACTTCACGTCGGTTTTCTGTGAGAGGGTGGTTGTACATCGAGCGAGCCGCCCCATTCATCTTGAAACCAGTAAAATTCATCTTGAAACCAGTACCATTCATCTTGAAACCAGTAGTAACTTTTAATAATTATTCATATTTCAGTGTTCATCGCTGTTACAAGTCCTTTATGTCCTATCAAGCAATATACAGCAACTTTGGAAAAAGTTAAAAAAAAAATAGCAAGTTTCTAAACAAACGAACGTAAATCTCTAATACACTTTTCATATTTATTGTGGCTAAATTCGAATAAACGCATTCAAAACGCTTTGAATTCGTTTGACAGCATCAAACTCTGGGATCATTTATCGCGTGATTGACTGCGAGCTACAAAAATTAGATTACCTTTGCCGCACCAACGCTCGCGATGCTATCGACGATTTTTTTGAGGACTTCGCTAATGGGACTCTGTTTTATCTCGAGCCCCTTAATGTTCTTATGCGGGCGACAATAATAAGATTTTGACACGTTAACGACGAGCATAATGACAGTAACAAGTGATTGAGAAAATAGGTAAAAAATAAGGAGACATTATACTTTTGAAGGTACTCGCACAATATTTTTAATTGTAATATTTACTAGTCTACTTTTTTTATGTCAAAAGGAGGCAAACGAACAGATGGGTCACCTGATGTTAAGTGATCACCACCGTCCATGGACACTAACAACACCAGAGGAGTCGCAAGTGCGTTGCGACCCTTTGGGGAGAAAGGATTAGGGGATGAAGAGGAGGAGAGGGGAGGGTAGGTGGGTCACCGGTGCTCTCACTGACCGAACGAAACGCAACAATGCAAGCACTGTTACTTCACGTCGGTTTTCTCTGAGAAGGTGGTACTACCCCGGGCGAGCTGACCCATTCATGCTGAAACCAGTAATAGCTTCAGCTTGGTTCTACTACCTACAAATATGTAAGCAAACAGCGAGTAATAAAGTCGTCTGAATTAAGTCCATTTACATATTTACTTTTCTATGCTACTTAAGTCGCGTCGTCATTACAATTACAATAACTATTGATAGAGTTGACCGATTTCAATGAAACAAAGACTTAATGTTACTCGATAATATGCTTTATGACTTCCTTTAAAAGGTTTTATCAGAAACCCAGTATTGTGGCAGTGATGCGTGTTCATATAAATAGACAAACAAAAATTTATTTAAATGTATTACCTATTCCTAGACACCTGCAACTTTTTTTCTACAAAAATATAAAAAGTACAGTTACGGTAGGTTTACATTTTTATTATATGTACTAGAGGGCCCGGCAGACGTTGTCCTGCCCTAATTATAAGACAAATTACCAAAATGTTCCTCATGAATCACTTTATCTACTGGTGAAAACCGCTTAAAATCCGTTCAGTAGTTTTTGAGTTTATCGCGAACAGACAGACAGACAGACGCGGTAAGGGACTTTGTTTTATACTATGTAATAAAAATAAAATAATGATATAGAAGATTTAATGCTGAGATGGTAGAATTTTAAAAATCTAGGGTCATCATGTTTGTTAACAAGATAATTTCCATCGATCACGAGTCAATTTTTTAAATGCGTTTTAAGATGTTCTACGCTCAAAGAGACACTCAAGGAGCACTCCGGAGGGTGTGACGTCAGCGGCGACTTTAATTGCGCACCACTTCGTTAACGGGCGACTTGATGGCATTTTTAATGAACTCCCCGAATTAATGTAGTGGGCGAAATCGAAAATCGAAGTGTGGTCCCTGCCGAGTGGATTCGGAATTCAACATTTGTTTATTTAGGATCTTCTATTATCAATTCCGCTGGACATCATTTGGTGAAACGTTAAAGGCTTGCCATCTATATATAGGACGTTTTCTATAAATAATGTAGGTTCTATACGCTCACTAAGTAAAATTAAATCTGGTCATGTATTCATAAAACGTAGAACGTAGAAATTATATATATGAATATATAATTTATAATACCGTATCTTAGGTGGTATATCCACGCTGAAGCTATTACTGGTTTCAGCATGAATAGGTAGTACCCGGGGTAGTACCACACTCTCATAGAAAACCGGCGTGAAATAATAGTGTTTGCATTGTTGCGTTTCGTTTGGTCAGTGAGAGTGCCGGCCCACTTCCCCTCTGCCCCCCCCCACACAACACAAGCTGGTAACGCACTTGCGACTCCCCTGGTGTTGCTAGTATCTATGGACGGCGGTGATCACTTAATATCAGGTGACCCGTCTGTTCGTTTGGCACGTATAAAAAGAAAACAAAAGTAAAAATTCAATAGCATTAATTTTTCATATAAATTAGAACCAATCAACTTTTTCAACTGATGAAAACGCCTCGTTTTTACCAGGCCCTAAATAAATATGCTAAAATAACGCCAGAGAGCATTTCAATACCGAACACTTCCAATTGAGATGAGGAGGGATTCCAAATAAAAATTCAGCTTCGTGAAGATTGACAGGTGCGTCTTAATAAGTAAGGCGACAGCTGCTTACAAACGAAATGAGAAAAGGTAAATTGCTAACTTTATGAATTGTGTAAAATTAAGAAAAAAATATTGATTGGAATCGATTGTGACATATCTCAAGTCGATTTACCTCGAACCAAATGTTAATGAACACAAGGCAAAGATTAAAAAGAATATTTAGCATACAAAAGGATTTTGGAATATCAAAATGTAGGTAAACAAGTCACAAACCAATAGAGGACAGAGCTGGTATATATTTTGCGAATATCGTCTTTTGCAGATGTGTAAAGGTAACGTCAATTTAATCCAATTAAAAATACACTAATTATTAGATATAACTACATTTTCAAATTATTGTTATAAATTACATAGTATAAAACAAAGTCCCCTACCGCGTCTGTCTGTCTGTCTGCGATAAACTCAAAAACTACTGAACGGATCTTTATGCGGTTTTCACCATTGGAGTAAGTATATAATTTGTCCAGCATTTTTTTATAATCAGGGTGGGACAACGTCTTCCGGGCCCGCTAGTTACTGTTATAAAAAAAGTTATTACGATCACTGTTGATAGCTAAGATAGCTGTAGATAAGAGTAAAAATTCAAGATTTAAGCTAAGAGTCAGGAAAAATAGGATTGTCTAAATAAGGTGATATATTGTAAAAATTGTTGCTAAAAGAGGTAATACGGTTGGACTAATTACAATGCCCAACGTTTTAGCAATCAGCCTTGATTGGTTCTCCAAATGTCTCCGGAATTGCATTTCGCTTAATGCGAAGAACCTCAATATTCACAATGATTTCAGAACAGTGCTATATAATTTAATAATATTAGTTTTCTTTACACAAGATAAATTGTGATAATATTAATGAGATAAAATAGAATTACAAAAGAACTAATTGAGTAACCAACGTTCAAGTTATCAATAGATTTAGACTGCTAATATTTGGGACAGAAGAAATAAGTTTTTTGCACTATCTTGTCTTTTTCATAATTTTCAATTATAGGTCGTTAATAGGAGTATTCAAGTGTCAACGTAATGATGATTTTAGGATACATAAAGTCTCTCATCTACACATCATCTATACATATAACTAGTATACAATATAAACCTTTTATTACAAATTTAAAATAGATAAATTTGGTTTTCATTTCACCATACGTGGAGCAGACAATGGGTGGGTGAAATCGGTCCCGTCTGGACCCGGGGTATATCATACCCCGCCACTTATTCCGCTGGCCTAAGCAAATTTCGACGGGCTCTGTTGGTTTTTCGTTGGATTCCTATTTCTTCACTTCTGATTATGTTATTTCATACTTTGTATAAACAATAGCTCGTCGGTACCCCTAACCCTTTTGCACTATTACCGTTTCCCTCGGTGTTAGCTTCAGTATATGGACACGGATTTACAATATTTATGTTTATGTCAATTGATAACATTTATCTTTATATATATAATTTTTTTTTCCGTTGTGTTTCTGTAAATTAATAACATTTATCTTTATATATACATAATCCTTTTTTCCGCGCGTATGTGACTGAATTCGTCCTAAACGGTTAGAAAGATTGATGAAATTTTTTGTGAATGTTCAGGTTCAAGTTCAAATTCAAGAGCCGTTTAGATTCACAACTGAACCCGGTAGGTGGCGATGAGGTTGAATTCTTGTTTTTTTTTTTTATATCAAGGCACGACAACGTCCGCCGTGTCCGTTAGTATTCCATAAAATATAAAACGTATTTTAAATAGTTACAAAGAAGAAAAAATATTACAATACGATTTCACATTAACTTAGAACTTAAGATTACAATTAGTAGTTATATTAGTTGTATGTATGTAGTTATTAGTAGATTTACAATAAAAAAATTGGAAATATCAGTGGTATCCATAAAAATAAGTAGCCTGGAACCATCTATGAAAAATCTATTTATATATATGTCGGGGAAGCAACAAAATGGCTTTCATGGAGAAGTATGACGTCATGCATAGTGACATCATGGTTATGATTTGATCGATCAATCCACCAAGAACAATCGAATAAAACGTTAACTGATACAGAAACACAACGCTGACTATAGTTACGACGAATTATCCTTAGGTGTGATTAGCCCTTCTGTCTGAGCGTGTATATTCAGCCTCTAATCGTCAGTCGCCTTTTAAGGCATAAAATACATAAACAGCCGATACCTCCAACCAACTGCGTCTCACATCGAGGCAAATAATGAACAGCGGATAACTTCAACCAATAGCGTTTGAGGTCATTAGTAACACCCCCGATATAGTCAATAGCACGGTACCGCAGGTCAATAGTGGCTTCCCCGTTATAAAGTTTCTATTTGAAAAAATCATCATCATTTTGTAATGCTCACTAACAATTGCCTTTGCAAATAAATCATAAATTATTAAACATAAACAACAATTAATATTACCAACTTCTTAAAAAGAATATTAAACATTATCATAATTATATAAGAACTTGTTTATACAAGAAACTCGAGTAAAACAAGCTCCCTCCGCACATTAATACCGTTTCATAAATATTTTTACAAGCCGCCGTAGAAGGTTTTTGTATACGTTGCTTTTCAGTTCCTTTTGGCAGCTAATCCAATATTGACCAGCCCGGCAGGCTATTGACTTATGTTTGTGTTACTTATAATAATTCACCGGGTAACGCTCGCCTTTTATTATTCAAAATATATATTTGAACGTTCACTCAAGTTTCTTTTCACGAGAGCTGCCTTTCAATGTTCTAATTCTCTATGAAAATTTAAAGTGTAAATTTGTCTACGCTTTATGCATTAAGATATGGGTCAATAAACTTATAATTGCATTTTTAGATTCGTTTATTGTATTATTGTATTTATTGTATATACCTATCTAGGGATTTCGACAGAATAAAGCTGTTACTTTCAACGAACTAAGACATTTTTTTTTATTTATTCGGAAAGCAAACAGTGATTTATTACAGATATTCAAACTAAATAGACTCTATACACCAGTTATATGTTTTCGCATATGAGAATCTAAAAAATATCAAGTTCGTTTGAAAAAAAGATCAGTAAGTGACACAAACTTAAATTAAATTAAAACATAAATAATTAAAACATGGTTGAAATAATTTTATAATATATTCATTATACGTTTAATTTCTATACTGGCGAACTTAATACCGTAAGACACAAGGTAGTAGAAATAAAAAAGAAAACATTTAATACCCAAATATAATCAAAAGATATTATAATAATCTTCTCTTATCGTTTATATTACAGTAGAGTTCAAATAGTATCTTAATTATAATTTTATAAAAAAAAGGAAACCAAATATCTCTTATTAAATGTGTATAATATAACTTACTAAAATATTTCTATTACAATACACATATAAATTGCTTTTAATTCCATATAGAATCACAAAGGTGTGAAAGAAACAGCTTCCGTCCCCAACAAAGAGTCAGCACCATTATCTAAATGTTAATCTTTGGTCAGTCACGCAAAAATTATGTTTTTCGGACTGGACTAAAAACTTACTGGGTTGGAAACGGCTACCCGCACATGCTTCATTTAATTCAACTCGTATATATCTTTAACAGATTATAAACCCGTGAATTTTATCTTGCATGAAACCGAACCTTAGTTTATATATGAAAATAAATGAAATTGCAGAACTTTGGGGTGTAAGGGGTGTCGAATAATATCATAAGACTTAAGACACCCAAGCCAACCTCACCTGCACGTGGTGCACCCTGCTGAATAACGAACGAGGTAATGGCGAAAGCGGGGTGATAAGGTTTTACAGCCACTATGTATATGGCGAAAAAGCCCATAATAGTGTTTCGTTTCTGCGTGTCGCGTTTCAGGATCAGCCTGTGCATATCCAGCTTTTCGCAGGCCGGCATGGTAGTGGCGACCGGCGATAGATAGTGTCACACGGTGGTCGCCATTGTTTTTGGATTGTACTGTGTTTACCATCAGACATAGTGCAGTAATTTTGCCGTGCTACAACAAAAAAAAAGTTTGATTAATAATAAATAAGCCTCACGCATTAGAAAAATATCTTCAAAGGGTCGGCTCTATTTAGGCGAAATAAGAGTAAGAAGAAGTAAATTTTGGTTTGATTTTTTGTAGGTCTTAGAGCCACGCTGGAGCTATTACTGGTTTCAACCCCCGCTCTCCTCATACCTCCACCCCCTCTCTCCTCCTCCTTCCCCACAAATACAGGCTGGCAACGCACTTACGACTCCTCTGTTGTTGCAAGTGTCTATGGATGGCGGTGATCACTTAATATCAGGTGACCCGGCTGCTTGTTTGCCTCCAAAGAAAAATCATGATTTATATTTTTGTATTCAAATTCATATTTTTCTAATGAATTTTAATAATTCAATGTGGTCTTTATAATATTTTTATTGACTAAAATGATTTAAACAGACGTAATCTACTTCCGGTACTGCTACAATAATTAGTGTGAGGCGCGACTTGAACGTTGACACTAGCGCCACTCGATTAGATAGTTCGGCCTATAAAGGGCAAGATGTACTTGGTCGGGAGGCATTTCTATGTTGAAATTAATGTAGGGCCAAGCTCTGCCCGATTAAATAGTCACAGGGTCTATAGAATGTTAATTGGTTTTCCTTACTGACAGATTATACGTCGTTTCGTAATATAGTAGATTCAAATTATTATTTTAACAATACACACCGTTCCGAAAAAAACTAATTAATAGATAAAAACAATATAAATTTTATTTAATTTAATTTTATGTAACATCCTATAACTACTATCCTTACTTAGAAAGCGCCATCAAAGGATCCGTTTTATTTCGCGTCAATTTCTACAAAACGAAATGACTACCAATTTGAATATGTAATGGAGGCTTAAGATAATCGTCCCTGGCTTACACTAATAAAGCCCCGCCAACTTTAAAACGGGAATCATATCAAAAGAATCGAAGAACCGTTCGATCCGAATCGTGGGGTGGTATAATTTATTCGAGTGTGGACCGCCATTTTGCGGCGGCGGGGCGAACTCCGCTATCGCGCGCCCGGAAGACGTTTTAAGACATTGATGCTGATTCTTTTTTTATTATGCTTCCCTGGTATTCTTAAAGACGCTAATACAAAGCGGCCATATATAAATAAGCCGCCATTGTGAGGATACCTCGATTTCGTAAAGACAGGAAACCTTGTGCGACCCCTCGTCGGCTGAAAACAATCTAAATTACATTTTCACGCAACTTCAAATGTCTTATTAATTACCAAAGACTCCAATGCAATAAATCTGCTTTTAACGATTCCTCGTTCAAAATAAATCGGCTTATACACAACACTGACTTAGTATACTGATTGATTACTCAATTGTGTGACAGATAAGTTTTTTAGTATTTGTCACCTTAGAGAAATTGTGTTCGCCCAATTTTTATTAAATATAATTATGTATACTATATCACATCGAAGGCGGTTTATTTTTTTTTTTTTTAAAAAAAATTATTTCTCCATTTTTAGTGTCCATAAATATATCTGGTTTATATAATATAATGGGTATAATAAATCGGTTCCAATTTCACGAAAATACGTAGAGACGAAGTGGGTGAAAATCAAATAAACGATATTTCACCCCCTTAGGCGTTGAATAATTACTTCAAATTTATATGGGACCACCTCTGAATATAACCAATTCAAATAAAAAAAGAATCATTAAAATCGGTTCACAATTGACGGAGATATCGATTAACATACATAAAAAAAAAACATACAACCGAACGTAGTAACCTCCTCCTTTTTCGAAGTCGATTAAAAATGAAACATCTAGAGAGACAGAAATCTTTTAACTTATTTAGGAAGGAAAACAACTTATTTGGACTCATATAATTTTTATTTTTCATTATGTTCCATGCCTAACAAGTAATATTGCAAGCAATGTTGGTGAAATAAAATATACTGAGAAGAGTTTAAATATGTATAGAGTTATATACAAAGTTAGTGTGTACATATTCTGGTGTTTAAAATTCACGAATATGTCTTAAGTTGATAAAATGATTAAAGAATGCATTCGCTAACCTATATAGGTGTATAATTTAAAATCTGCATGATAGTATTATAAATTTAAAACATCTTTAGGTATACATAAAAATCCAAGGAAAACAACTTATTTGGACTCATATAATTTTTGTTTTCCATTATGTACCATGCCTAATAAGCAATATTGTGTAACAAGCAAGCAATGTTTGTGAAATAAAATATACTGAGAAGAGTTTATATGTGTATAGAGTCATATACAAAGTTAGTGTACGATAAATTCACGAATATGTCTTAAGTTGATAAAATGATTAAAGAATGGGTTCGCTAACATATATAGGTGTATAATTTAAAATCTGCATGGTAGTATTATAAATTTAAAACATCTTTAGGTATACATAAAAATCCTGTTCGTATTTCTTTTACTCTTAAACGGCTTGATCGCTTTTTATATATTTTTGTACTTACAAGCTAATCTGGATGATTTTTAGTTATATTTATCCTCATAGATGGTGCTGTTGTTGTTATCTAGTTATATGTATATTTATTTCGCAAATAGAAAACGCATAATCCTTATTTTTATGACTGATTTAAAGTCTCTGACAAAGCAATGTCTGCGCACTGGGTTCACTAATAATACTAAAATATAAATGTAAGAAAAGTAAAATTGTAAAAGCAGAATCCATATAGCCATATGCATAAATAACATAAATCCAAACTATTATTTTAAAACCACACCCTACTAGTCAAATAGAATACCTGTCCATGATTTAGTGTCGAGCCTTCAGCTAGCTCGCGATACGACGTCATCGCCTCTGGAATGACCCGACATTCTTCAAGCTCCACGCGAGATAATACAGGGGATATCACCCCCCTAAGGATTTGTCAAACAAATGCCTCACAATGTATCGGAAAAAATCGCCGGCTCACTAGTGGCTATTACGGCTATTTATTGGCGATTTACTGAACGTTTTTTATTAATAAAACGTATATTATGCGCGCAAGTGTGTTTTATATCTGGGACCTTACTTCTCGCAGATATTATCGTCCGTCTTCGGACATCTAATATCGATATTGCTTTTGTTAGACGATTCTTTATTCATAGCCGTATAACTTGCGCCATTCAATAAAATAAAATGAATTTTATTCCTAAAAAAACTGCATATACATATACAAGTTTACATAGATACTTAGCATAAATACAAGAGCAACATAATGTAAGTCATAATATAGTTAGGTTATATTAAATTACTAGCCTTTGCCCGCGACTTAGTTCGCGTGGAATAGTTACTTTGGGCTAACGGTAACACGCAGCGGAAGTTCTCAGGAGGAAAACAAACCCCGATTTTGAAACATTCTTCATTGATGCTCCGCACCTATTGGTCTTAGCGTAATTATATATAGCATATAACCTTTCTCGATAAATGAGCTATATAACACTGAAATAATTTTTCAAACCGGATCAGTAATTCCTGAGATTACCCCCTACAACGTCACAAACTCACAAACTTTACCTCTTTATAATATTCAGTATATATTATAATATTCATCAATATGTTTATTCGAAAAACCGTCAATATGTTACACTATAGCGTATCTGGTACATATTAATCTGAACAAGAATATATAATGTTACTTATAGATTTTTACGAAATATTGCGTGTTGTAAAAAATTGCCATAATAGAAAAATAAAAATGTGATAACTATTGTCCTTTTAATATTATTCAAAGAAATGAAAATTTTCTGTTTTGAGAATCATATTATTACGATTTATATTATTTGAGCATATATATATAAATAGGTATATCCTTATCAAGTTCCGTAATTGAATAGATTTAGATGTGTAGTAAAATATATTAAAAATTGAACTATACGATTATAATGACATACACGGTATTATAATTTAAAACTCAATGCTATTTTATATAAGCTCCTTGTGTAATAAAAAAAATATATATTTTTTAAAAGATTCTACCTTTAAAAATTACTGATTAAATCTCACGTAAAGTTGATCATACCAGTTGTAGAACAATAATTTTCACTAACGAAAAACCTTAATCTTATGTTCGGTAGAAAGTTTGTGAAATATTTCCATTTATCGTACATCGAAAGTGCAACATACCTCAGGTATCGATATCGGTGTTTACCTCACAGCGACGGTAACAAAGTAGTTATGCAAACAAGACATGAATACCAGAAGTTGTGACAGAGAAGAAAAACAAAACTCACATTTATATAAATATGAGTCAATCGATGGTATTTTGACGTCGACGCATCGATGAGAAAGCTTTATAGGATACGTCACAAACTTATACGATGTGGAATATGTCTTTCAATTTCATTATAATGAAATAATATTACATTTTAAGAATTTATACCTTTTATAGTATTTGTTTCAGGACATCTTACCTTTGGTAAATATTCGAGTAAATGTGATGATACTTGAAGCTAAAATAAAATTAAAAGAAACAAATACAATTACTTTTTTTATACTTTATCCGTGTTATTACAAAATAGTTAAATATGTATTTAATACTTGGTTTTAAAAAGTTTCCTAATAAATGCACCACGCTCGCCCGAGGCAAGTTCGCGTTATTCTTTTTCACAAGTCTAACCTAACGTAACCAAAGCGAGACAAAAGAGCAAGATGGCGAACATTCAGCGATCGCGGTGCGTTTAATATGAGACCTTTTTAAAGCCAGGGTTCAATATGTATTTAACTTTTTTGTAATAACACCGTATAGGTTTTCGCGTTAGACCATAATCTCATCTGATGTTAAATAGCGACGTGGTCTAAGATTAATAAGCCAAACCTAGAGAGAACTGTCTCTTAAGTGCAGCTGCTGGAACACACCGACAGGTGCTTGGCGAAAGGTTTTCAATTTAAGGGTGGTAGCTATCCAGACGGACTTAGAACAAACCCTACCACGCTATGGTTTCATCACAATGTTTTTCTTCACCAGAAAATCCGACTCAGTTTCAGTTTTAGGTGGTAGAGCTGCCTAAGCCATTCTCGCCTCGAATTCGCTTCGCTTACCAAAGAGTATGGGTACAGTTTTTATCAGTTTTTTATTTAGTAACTGGACGACCGAGCCTAGCTCGGTTCTTTAAAAAACATTTTTAAATTATAATAAACTGTTAGATTTGCATCACAAAATTAGCATGTTATATCAAAAAAATTATTTGAAAAGATAACTTCTTTTGGTCTCACTCAGATTCGAACTGGGGTTAGAGGGATTTTCGAAGCAGCCGATTTCCATTTGAGCTATTTTAGTTTTGACAGGGCTGCGAAATTTACCATTATATTCTAGTTATATTTTTTCATCGCCTGAAAACTCAGATAAAAAACGGTTTTCTAGTTCGGTAGCTAGATCGATTTATCGACCCCGAAACCACCCACATACTAAGTTTCACGGAAATCGGTGCCGCCATTTCCGAGATCCTGAATATATAAAAATATACAAGAATTGCTCGTTTAAAAGTATTAGATGGATAGAGATATATACTGCTTTATTTTGCTGTTATTAAGCTTATTGTTGTCATTTATCTAGAACCAAGTCTCGGACTGTTACTAGTTTATATATACATCCAAACAATATTTTTTGTTGATTTCTATCCCCTGACAAAAAATAACCATACGCTATTCATCATCAGTACTTAAGAACGACAAAGCAAAATAATTATTCAAACTATTGTCCTTTGTCAACGTACCCTATGTAAACAAACTATAAAACCAATAAACATAAATAATTTAAATCAGAAACTTCCTTCAATTCTAAATTTCCGCGATCACATTTAATTGTAGGCTATAAAGTCATTAATTTGAAACCGAATAACGCGTTAAAAGTAACAGCTTGCGCGCGGGTTACCGCGATCGTTTCCTCAGCTAGAAATTAGAAACACAATTATAAATAAATACTTTTCAAGATTTCCTTCAGTAAGCTATCACAGTTAAGAAAAATATGAAGATTATATAAAAATGTAGAAAAATATTATGAACTGTAAGTTTCAAGTGAAACTAGCTGAGCCCGCGACTCCGTCCGCATGGAACCTAATGTAAAAAAATAGTTACTAATAAAATCATCTAAATGTATTAAGTCCGTTTACTTATTTATTTTTCTCTCGTACTTAAGTCGCATCGTCATTAAAATTACAATAACTTTTGATAGAGTAAACCGATTTTAATGAAACCAAAACTAAATGTTACCCGATCTTATGCTTTATGATTGTCTTGGTAAGGCTTTATCGTGAACGTAGTACTTTAACAGTGATGCGTATTCATACAAACAGACGGACATTTCTAAAATTTATGTATTTTATTACCTATTCCTAGCCTGCAGCGTTTTTTTTTTCTACAAAAATCTAAAAACACGTTACCTTTATATTCTTATTATAAGTATAGATAATGATGGCATCATAATCTAAATATGTAACTTTCACTTGTAGAAAAATTCCATTATCTGGCTCAGCGAAAACAAACTTGTTGACTACTAAAGTTTTTATGTTGGATTTTCGCTCAGTCTGTTCCCAATCTCACATCAGAGGCGATAGTTTTTTTTATATCATAGGAGGCAAACGAACAGGTGGGTCACTTGATGTTAAGTGATCACCGCCGTCCATAACCCATGCAACACCAGAGGAGTGGCAAGTGCGTTGCCAGCCTGAGATTGGGGGAGAAGGGAGTGAGGAATGGGGGAGGGGGAGGGGAGGTAGGTATCCGGCGCTCTCACTGACCGAACGAAACGCAACAATGCAAGCACTGTTACTTCACGTCAGTTTTGTGTGGGTCGGGTGGTAGTACCCCGGGCGAGCCGATCCATTTATGCTGAAACCAGTAATAGCTTCAGAGTGGCTCTACCGCCTACCAAATGGTACTAAACGTTAAAAACAGATCACAGGTTATCCTCATTTTGCTCTTTCTAAGTATCACTTGAAATTTACATACACATTTCTTTTTTTTTTATTACATAATCACAAGGATTGATAATTATCATAATTTTATATCAATATCTACATTATTTTTATGAGAAAAAAATCATAATAATATTAGTATGTATTATTCATAATAATACGAACTATATAATGCAACCATTTATTAAATAATTATGAAGTATTATATAGGTATAATATTATATAGGTATGTACTAATCGTATTCGTATACTAATTGTACTATTAATATTTTTGAGAGCATACTGTCTGTTAAATTTGTATGTTTCATACTATAGGAAGTGACCTTAATGACGTTAGAATTCATTAAATTAGCTATATAATAAATTAAATTTCGAGTTATATTTTTTTACTTCTCAAATCGCTACAAATACATGTTCTACTTAGTTTTAATACAAATTTAATAATTCTTAAATTTTTATACTCTTAAGTGTGTGCTGATACCGATAGTGTACGTAAAAATACTTTATTGGAATTTGCTCCATTATAAAAACGAACTTATTTTCGATTTACATTTAAATAATGAAGAAATATAAACTTTTAAATAAATAAACAAACTGCAATCGATCTACACGTCGATATTGATGAAAACTTCCCACCAATTAACATAAATCGGAAAGGTAAAGCAAGGGATTAATCTCGGCCCTCGAAACATAACAATACTAATTCCGGAGGCGTACCTCGTAGCCATATTCTTATAAATTAATTACTTGTAATCTACTCATGAAACGGGACTTACAGAAATGAAGTTACAACGTGGCGAGGCCGGGGCTCAAGGGTTCGTAACGACTTAACGTCGCGTCGGGCGAACAAGTCTGAATTAGAAATGAACCTTTACAATGTACCTGGTTAATAAGAGACACATGTCGCGTGTCTTTTACGCTACTTTGTTTATATTTGTCTGGAGTTTCATTTGAGATGACGACTAATAAACTATTAATGGATGCGGCAAATATTTTTAGGTATGTTTTTTATAATAAAATACAGTTCCTTTAAGATCGAACCACGTTAAACTTACTGATCGTATTGTATTACGCTATAGTATTAACGATACCTTTTTACGTAGGTTTTTACTATGAACATATAGAAATGCATAATTACGTAGTTTTATGAATTGATCAGCAGGCTCTCATAATTTTACATATTAATTATTATACAGTGGAAGTTATGGTGCTGAATGTCTTTTTTGTATGGTGACAATGTCTGACGACTAAAAAGTGAATATAGGTTATCATGATACTACAAGAAATATTGCAAATTAACTGCACTAGAAATAGACAGGGTTTGTTTATATAACCAATTTGTAACCAATAAAAACAGAAAAATATTGCTACAAAAATATAATGCGAGCTAAGCTCGTATCCCCTCATATGTTAGTCATTATTTGTTACTGTGATTATATTATGTATTAAATATATGAATTGCAGGTAAATGGGTATTATGTACATACGTACGTACGTATGCAGTACGTAGATATACCTACCTATATATACATACATATTTAAATGAAAAAAGTGTGTGTGTACTTATGTACTCGTTAGAAGTTATACTTCTTTGGCGTAACAAGATAAAAATCTATTATTAATTTATTTATAAACTTATTACACATTAAATAAGAATGTGAAAATTTATTTTAGTTAAGAGACACATGTCGCGTGTCTTTTACGCTACTTTGTTTATATTTGTCTGGAGTTTCATATGAGATGACGAATAATAAACTATTAATGGATGCGGTAAATATTTTTAGGTATGTTTTATCTATATATTTATATAAGTATAATAAAAATACAGTTCCTTTAAGACCGAACCACGTTAAACATACTGATCGTATTGCCATAGCATTATGACTGTTCGATGCAGAAGTTTCCTAAAATGATTCTATACTAATTATTTATTGGATTCGATTGACGGTTTGCTATTTTTTTTAAATAACAAGCTTAATAAATGCAAAATGAAGAGGACGGTATCAGTTATTATTTCATATAATAAATCTTATTACAAACTGATTTAAAAAATACCTATATCTGTTGTCTTTAGTAAAAACAAGATTAAATGTGAAATATAAAAATAAATATTAGTTAATATATTTTTTAACAATACGCTATAGTGTGGTATTATCGATACCTTTTACGTACCTAGGTTTTTACTTAAATAGAAATACTTCAATAACTTAGAACTTCGTTCAAATAACAGGGAAATATGAGAAATGTATAATTACGTAAGTTTATGAATAGATCAGCTGATTCTGATAATTTTACATATTAATTAGAACACAGTGGAAGATAAGGTGCTGAATGTGGTTCTTGTATGGCGCTAATGTCTAACGACTGAGAAGTCGATGCAGGTCATGATACTAGAAGAAATATTGCAAATTAACTGCACTAGAAAGAGGCAGTAACATAAATCGGAAAGGTAAAGCAAGGGATTAATCTCGGCCCTCGAAACATAACAATACTAATTCCGGAGGCGTACCTCGTAGCCATATTCTTATAAATTAATTACTTGTAATCTACTCATGAAACGGGACTTACAGAAATGAAGTTACAACGTGGCGAGGCCGGGGCTCAAGGGTTCGTAACGACTTAACGTCGCGTCGGGCGAACAAGTCTGAATTAGAAATGAACCTTTACAATGTACCTGGTTAATAAGAGACACATGTCGCGTGTCTTTTACGCTACTTTGTTTATATTTGTCTGGAGTTTCATATGAGATGACGAATAATAAACTATTAATGGATGCGGTAAATATTTTTAGGTATGTTTTATCTATATATTTATATAAGTATAATAAAAATACAGTTCCTTTAAGACCGAACCACGTTAAACATACTGATCGTATTGCCATAGCATTATGACTGTTCGATGCAGAAGTTTCCTAAAATGATTCTATACTAATTATTTATTGGATTCGATTGACGGTTTGCTATTTTTTTTAAATAACAAGCTTAATAAATGCAAAATGAAGAGGACGGTATCAGTTATTATTTCATATAATAAATCTTATTACAAACTGATTTAAAAAATACCTATATCTGTTGTCTTTAGTAAAAACAAGATTAAATGTGAAATATAAAAATAAATATTAGTTAATATATTTTTTAACAATACGCTATAGTGTGGTATTATCGATACCTTTTACGTACCTAGGTTTTTACTTAAATAGAAATACTTCAATAACTTAGAACTTCGTTCAAATAACAGGGAAATATGAGAAATGTATAATTACGTAAGTTTATGAATAGATCAGCTGATTCTGATAATTTTACATATTAATTAGAACACAGTGGAAGATAAGGTGCTGAATGTGGTTCTTGTATGGCGCTAATGTCTAACGACTGAGAAGTCGATGCAGGTCATGATACTAGAAGAAATATTGCAAATTAACTGCACTAGAAAGAGGCAGGGTTCGTTTATATAACCAATAAAACCAGAAAAATATTGTAACAAAAATATAATACGAGCTAAGTTCGTATCCCCTCATATAATAGGCATTATTTGTTACTATGATTATTTGATGAATTAAATATACGAGTATGAATTGCAGGTAAATGGGTATTATATACGTAGGTAGTACGTGCGTACGTACGCAGTACGTAGATACACCTACATATATATACATACATATTTAAAAGAAAAGAAGAGAGTATGCTATTTTTCATGGTGATACGATTTTTTGTTGTGGCACGGTAAAGTAACTACACTATGCCTGATGGTAAGCTCAGCATAATCCAAAAATAACGGCGACTACTGCGAGATAAGCTATCCATCGCCAGTCGTCGCTGTAATGCCGGCCTGCGTAAATGTCTCTTCACATTACCCTTGAAGGACCCCATGTCATAAGAAGGAGGGAACACACTGGCTGGGAGATTGTTCAACAGCTTCCTGGTACAGAAAAACAAAACGTTTCGTGCTTTTTAGTTCGTGGCCAAGTAGAATTTACCGTAAAACTAATGTTCCCAAACGTGATTTGATTATGGAAAGGAGAGGAAGGAATTAAATACATTAGTTAATTTTGGAACTCTTCAATATAATATTTCAACCAACATACATATAAATCTATAGAATCTCTTCACATTACTCTTGAAGGACCCTGTCATAAGAAGGAAGGAACACACTGGCCGGGAGATTGTTCCACAGCTTCCTGATACGGCAAAAACAAAACGTTGCGAACTTTTTAGTTCGTGTCCAGGTAGAATTTACCATAAAACTAATGTTCTCAAACGTGATTTGATTATGGAAAGGAGAGGAAGGAATTAAATACATTAGTTAATTTTGGAACTCTTCAATATAATATTTCAACCAACATACATATAAATCTATAGAACATCGATGAATAAATGCCCTCATCGAACACATTGTAAAAGGTCGTATTAATTTTTCGCCCGCACACGATTTCAAATGCGAGACCCGGGGGAGGTGTCCCCAAGATCGCGTCTTATCCACTACGCAAACATACTTTACAAGGGCCTGGCTCATTCTATTCACTCCTCCAGAGGTTATCTTTTATTATTTCTCTCGACATCCTCTTTTTATTGCCTCTCATATTGACTTTTTATACGTTTTGCGCATAAATACATTTTGATTTTAGCTTGCGTGAATTCTTTTATGCAGTTCGTATGACAATCGCGAATTAGCACGCTCCGGGCATCATAAAATTCATTTTGAATATTTTACCCGATGATTTCTTGGAGCCATAAAAGCTAAAAGTGTGATCATTTTGCACTTTTTTGTAATGTATACATATAAATGAAATAACCATCTTTTGTTTCGCAAACAGTTTGCCTTTGAAACAGTTATTTTAGTAGGAGTTTTACAGGAAGACAGAGGGCTTTTAAGAATATTATCTATTTTTAAAACCAGTTGTATAATGGCTAAGGAGAGATGATCCAATTTAACAAGTTTAATAGAGTCGGAAAAAATACTGACAGCAGTGAAACAACCGAACTAAGTTGCAGGCAACAGTTAGGGAACATCAAAAAACTATTTAGTGTGATAATCAATAAGTGATTACAGTGATTTTAAGGTTTGCCTTTGAAACAGTTATTTTAGTAGGAGTTTTACAGGAAGACAGAGGGCTTTTAACAATATTATCTATAGTCGGAAAAAATACTGACAGCAGTGAAACAACCGAACTAAGTTGCAGGCAACAGTTAGGGAACATCAAAAAACTATTTAGTGTGATAATCAATAAGTGATTACAGTGATTTTAAGATAGATCATGTGATTTAAACGTCTCATTACGAATGGTGCGATGCTGTACGTCAGCTGGTACCTATAGAGATTACCAAATTCTTTGGAAGTCTAAAGAAAAACACAAATAAATTTTAATTAAACCGTGACAAGTGCGTAAGATTTGTGAATCCCCTCCGAAGTATTAGGAATCTTGATTGCAGCCAATCATTTTTTAAGTTAATGTTCCGTGAAAATTATTATGAATTTAAACAAAGATAATGGGGACATATTTTAAACTATGTTTAAATATTTTTGAGGTGATGATGACTTAGTTGATAACGTGTTCGGACACCGCGTCTATGGGTGTAGGTTCGAACCCTTTCGGGGAAGGAAAACATCGTGACGAAAGCATAGCGTGGTGGGTACGTAGGGAGTAGGGTAGGTAAGGCTTTTTCGTCCGCATGGCCAGCTAGCTACCGTCAAATTAAAAATCTGTCGGCACGCACCTATTGGTCTCTCTAGGTTTAACATCAGATGATATTGTGGTCACCTATAAAGTACAAAAAAAAAATCAAATTAAAGATGTTCTACCCATATATATACTTATTATTATAAAGAGCAAAGATTTTATTTTTTGGTTGTAATGGATAAAGTAAAAAAAATAATAGTTTAATAAAAAAATTAAAAAGAACTTCACCTATTGAAAACATTATCAGGAAGTAGTATGGGCTCTATTTTTTTAATGTACATAAACGCGAGTGAATCCGTTATCAAAAGTGTATTTCATTTAAGTCATCGAGTTTAAGTCATTATTTCATTAGTTCGTTATAAAGTGTAAGTGAGCACTGAGGTAGTTATATGGCTAGTTAAGGTTCCAAATATGTTGCTGATGATAAACCTCATTTGATACACTGTTAGTATTTATACAACTTATGTACACGTTACATATTTATGTAGGTGGCGTGTGTGTCGTACTTACAATTGTTTTTAAAAAGCATTTCTATAATTGCACATAGTCTCACAATATTATATATGTCTTTAATATAATTTAAAAAAACGCGTGCGGAATTACGGGTACTGCTAGTATTATACAACTTAACAAAAAAAAACTACAAAATAATTGAATAGTTTGTTTATACAAAATTCGTTCAATTTAATATACTCTCATGCATGATTGTTGCAAATTTCCCGTAATTATATTTTTGTAAATCTTAACAAATTCCTATGGATCTTTGAATACTTCCCGATAGGAATTCTTAACGCCCCTATGTCCCGAGGGAACGATTAAACATGTAAAAGTAACAGGATAACAAAGTGTCTGGGAGTCTCGTTTGGAAAAAGCTGCAGCCATTTAGCACGTGCGAGGAAATTGCCGTGACACGTTCGCAGAAACTTAACGATCCGGTGAAATAGATGCTTCGTAATACGTATCTTTGTCTTGACTTTAGTCTAGTTTTGTAGTCGACTGAGTTTAACACAATGTCTCTTTTTATTACTTAACTAGCTGATAGCCGTGACTTCGTTCTAATGTAGATGATTTTATTTTGTCGTAGCAAAACTTTTACAATAGTTAGTAAATGGGTTAATTATAGGCTGTTCTTCAAGGTTTTGTTGTAATATTTTTATTATTACTTAACCCATACTTACCCTTAAGCCGGAGGCCCACCTCCCCTACCCTCTCTTCTCTCCTCTTTCTCTTCCTCCCCTAACCCTTCCCCCCAAAGGGTGGCAACGCACTTGCAACTCCTCTGGTGTTGTTAGTGTCCATGGACGGTGGTGATCACTTAACATCAGGTGCCACATCTATTCGTTTGCCACCTATGAAATAAAAAAAAAACCTTATAACTTTTTTAACGATTACATGATTTTAACAATGTTATCATCACTGTTTTTAACTATAGATACGGTATGCAGTCTATATAATACTCTGCCTGCATCTGTCAATAAAAACTTGTCAAAATTGGTTCAGCTATCTCGAGGATTAGCCCTAAAAGCAACAAGACTCTGTAATGTTATTAATATGGATTTTTTTTTTTATGTCATCGGTGGCAAACGAACTGGTGGGTCACCTGATGTTAAGTGATCTCCACCGTCCATAGACACTAACAACACCAGAGGAGTTGCAAGTGCGTTGCCACCCTTCGGGGGGAAAGGTTAGGGGAGGGGAGGTGAGCCTCCGGCGCTCTCCCTAACCGAACGAAACGCAACAATGCAAGCACTGTTACTTCACGTCGGTTTTCTGCGAGAGGGTGGTACTACCCAAGATAAACCGACCCATTCATGCTGAAACCAGTAATAGTTTCAGCGTGGCTCTACCACCATTAAATAGATTATAGGTTTCAGATAGGTTTCATTAACGTATATGTAAAGGTATGTCATGTATTATGCGGTTAGAAATACTATAGAAATATGCTAACGTTATTTATAACATACTAGCCTCTGCCCGCGACTTCGTTAGCGTGGGATAGTTACTTTAAGTTACCGCTAACACGCAGCGGAAGCTTTCAAGAGGAACAAAAACCCCAATTTTGAAACATTCTTCATTGGTGGTCCGCTCCTGTTGGTCTTAGTGTGATGATATGTACTATAACCTTTCTGGATAAATGAGCTATATATTACACTGAAAGAATTTTTCAAATGGGACCAGTAGTTTCTGAGATTAACCTGTACAACGTCACAAATTCACAAACTTTATCTTTTTATAATATTAGTATAGATTCTCACGGGTAACCGTTTACGATGTAAGTAAAGAGATTTAAAAAAGAACACTCGTTTTAGAAATAATATTTCTATTGTATCGTATTGGTAGACATATTAATAGATAAGAATAAGAGATATTTATTAATTTAGGCTTTTACTCTCCGGTCAACACAATATTTAGATCATATAACTCATTCATGCACATTCACTCAGTCATGCGACACTTTCTCAACTAAACGAAATCATTTCAAATCAGCGATAGAGACATATCAGTCTGTTCTTTCTGTTTCAATTTCCTTGTTTTTATATTATTATGTTAAAATTTTAAATATGTAAAATAGTTTAATATTTAGGTTTATTAATATTTAATTTATTGTTGGAGCATACCGTAGCTATCTCTAAATATGACTACATTTATAATGTATCACGATAGTCCTACTTTTTAACCGACTTCGAAAAAGGAGGAGGTTACTACGTTCGGTTGTGTGTATTTTTTTTTAATGTATGTTAATCGATATCTCCGTCAATTATGAACCGATTTTAATGATTCTTTTTT
>MU160252.1:24417-93192 GCA_015888305.1 Antheraea pernyi
GTATACATATTTTATTACCTGCAACAAATTTGAACTATGTAGCGCGAATATCAATATTTTTTATTTAATTTGGTTAATTTAATTATTCAGTTATTTTTCGCTTTTTAGTGCCTTATTTGTGTTTCACATCGAAGGCGGTTTATTTATTTTTTGAATTTTTTTTTATTATATATTTACTACTGTATTTTCATGTTGACGATCCAAAAATAAATAAATAGATATTAGTAACAGTTAACAGTTATATACATTTGTAAAATATTTTCCTATTTATATATATACGCTCAAATAACATTACCCTTCTTTTATACGATCGGGTAACAGCTTTGGTAATAGGTTACGTTATACATTTCAAGTCGAAATAATCTACAAAATATAATACTGAAACAAACAAAATGTGAATAACCTGTATTTATTTTCGTCTACGCGCTGGCTTCCAAGACGTTTAGGTATCACAGTTTTAAGTACCATCTGGCTTTGGTCCAAGACGCTCTGCCAAAATCTAAATATAAAATTTTCGTTACGAATCTCCGTTTCGCTATTCTCGAATCGTTGCGCGTTATCCGTTACGTTAGTAACGATTTTATATTTAGATTTCCAGAGCTCGCTTGCCGCATGCACCGTTGTAGTCGGCAGAAATAGTTGTAACGGAATATCGTCCTTCACTTATTATTAGAAATTCGGCGTTATTCAGTTCAGTTCTATTTCTAGAAGAATAAAAAATTCGAGGCAGTCATATTAACTGCCGACAGACGTGAAAACTCAAAACAATGAAATAACTGTGTTTAGTTTTGAATTTTTAAATCAATTATAGTATGAATTATTTAAATTCAAAATACTCTTTATTCAGTTTAGGCCCTGAGAAGGCACTTATGAACGTCAAAGCTACCACCGGTTCGGAAAACAACCCAGTCATCGAAAAGAACCGGCAAGAAACTCGATCTGGTTTATCTTTTCATAATATTTTTTTATTTTATTATTACTACATAATAGACACATAAAGCTACATTTGTTTTTAATGGTTGCACAGAGAGAGGCGTCACTAATTACTTCATTAGTCCGGTTTTCAAATCTATTAGCACTACGAACAATAATTATATATATTTTATGAATTCCCCAGACATATAAAGGGCTGCACAAACTCGGTATATTTTATTAATATAGCAATTAGTATAGCAAGCGCAATACGGTCGGTCAGGCTTACTAGCATGTCATTAAGCGAAATCATAAGTTTATCTCCTAACAAAAAAATATCGTTCCACGCGCCAAAATAAGTTTTCCCTTCAAACATGTTTCATACATTTGGTTTTTAAAATATTTTCATAGAAAAGTCAGTGAAGAAATACGTAATACAAAATTTTTATTTACTCATAAACTCATAATCTTTTCGGTTAAGCGGTTAAATAATTTATAGAAGAATGCGATACCGCAATTTCTTTTTAATGAATCAAACGACTTTTGTTAGTAAAGAACGATTAAAATAATTAAAAGTATCATTATAACTGCCATTAATTCATTCTCTGAGGAGAGGTTAGTATTTTCCTGGTCGTTGTGTTGTTTTAAATGACAAGTTATATTGTTTAAGCACTTATTATTATATCATCTACTTTCCTTACTAATGTTATAAATGCGAACGTGAGTTTCTTTGCTTGCTACGCTTTCACAACTTAGCTACTCAATTGGTAATCATGTATATATACATGTTGTCGAGAGTACAGAAGAGGACATAGCGTACCATTCATCTAGAAAAAAAATTGTTTTTTTTTTGCTATTTTAGCACGGCAAAGTGACTGCACTATGCCTGATGGTAAGCACAGTACAGTCTGAAAACAATGGCGACCACCGAGAGATGCACTATCCACCACCCATCCATCCATCGGCTGATCCCGAAACGCGACCCGCAGAAGCGAATCACTATGACGGGCTTTTTCACCATATACATGGTGGTTGCGACCCAGTCAGGCTGTAATACCCTACCACCCCGCAAGTGGTGGATTCCGAGAGATCGGTCAAATTTAAATTAACACGAAGGAAGTTGTGCGTAGATTTAATATATGAATACAAGTTTCAAATTACTTTCTTACTCGGTCGTCATAAAATTAATAAAGATGTATTTTTTTATTATTAAAAAAATAGTATATCTACGATTCAAGAAAATCTATCATTTATAATTCTGATTCAAATGTTAACTTAATTCTTAAGAGAATCTTTTGGATATTCAACTTTTGTTTTTGTTTTTATTGATTTTATTAATTACATTGCTTTAGGAATTAATAAATAGTTTTATTTAGATTTATTAAGACCTATTTAAACTATATTATATTCAAATGAAGATATATATTATACTAGCTTGTATCTGTGACCGGTCTCCTGAATATGATTTTCATTCGTTTGTGACAAGTACGAATTTGATCTGAATTTATTTTGTTTCTTTTTTTAAATTGTAATTCTTTCGCTTCTACCAAAGTCATTAACCCTATTATCGATTTTAATTAATCTCTGCTAAATTGTAATATTACTGCTTAGATTTTATTCAAAACTGTAATACTGTAAAAAGTCCTTCACCTGGAAGTAAAACTTTTAATCAAAATCCGTTCAGCGATTTTAGATATTACGACAGATAAACAGTGAACCCTTTAATTCTATTTATATCTATTCTTATATTCTTATTCTTTGTTATTTTATTTGTAAAGGTTCATAGCAATGTTTAATCTTATTAATATTTTTTTTAAATTCATTGTCTTCTGATGCTCGAAATAACATAGTGAAATGCTGTGGAAAACATTCACAAGAAGTTCGTGCAATGTTCATTTTGGTGTAGCGTTCTTATTACGACAATAATAGTCAAATGCGGTGTTCTCATCCGACTTTTAATTGATCCTGGAGGGCGACTTCGTAGATAAAACTCGAATATTTAAACTTTCTCTATTACAGTTTAAGAAAATCGCGGCCATTTTGCACCGCTGATAACAATACTTGGAACGGGCTACTGCGAAATGTGACGTGTAATTACAGTAAATTATTAGAAATATTTATTTTTATTTTAAAACAAACTTTAACATTTTATGCTGTCAGTTCAAATTTAATGTCTAATCTAAACTAGATTGAACACATGTGTGCAAAACACGTGCTTCAAGATTGCCCCAGGTTTAGCACGAAGAGACTATAATGCTTTGTGATAATCTTCGTATATGCCTTTTCGATCTTTTGGGCTTAATGGAGAAGGAGTCTGCAATAAAATCGTTCAATATCGTACGATAATTTTATCAAGCATCTGATTGCTAATTTTAAGACATTAACAGACTTTGAAATTACCATGACTCTCTTACCTACATCTAAATCATTTTGAAATGCATTAACAGACTTAAAAATTACCACGGCTATCTTACCTGCATCTAAATCTTTTTGAAATTACCACGACTCTCTTACCTGCATCTAAATCATTTTGAAATTATCACGACTCTCTTACGTGCATCTAAATCATTTTGAAATGACCACGAATCTCTTACCTGTATCTAAATCATTTTGAAATTACCACGACTCTCTGACTTGTATATATATCAGGTATAATTCTTGGTCTAAATCTTGGTGACTTAATGAGCAATGCAACACGTGAGGAGTGAGTACTGAATCGTATCAAATTGAGATCACCCCTCTCTCCGTTTATATTGCCAATTCCAAATAATTTCTTTGCGAAAACAACAAGTTCGGAAAAAAAACTAGTTTTAATGTCTAAAGGTCTATAGGGTGGTTGAATACATGAACGACGGTGACGCCTGGACATGACGCCTCCGTCTAGGTCATTTTGAAATTACCACGACTCTCTTACCTGCATCTAAATCATTTTGAAATTACCACGACTCTCTTACCTGCATCTAAATCATTTTGAAATTACCACGACTCTCTGACTTGTATATATAGCAGGACTAATTTTTAGTATAAATCTTGGTGACTTAATGAGCAACGCAGCACGTCAAAGGAGTGAGTACTGAATCGTATCAAATTGAGATCACCCCTCTCTCCGTTTATATTGCCAATTCCAAATGATTTCTTTGCGAAAACAATAAGTTCGTATAATTCTTGGTCTAAATCTTGGTGACTTAATGAGCAATGCAACACGTGAGGAGTGAGTACTGAATCGTATCAAATTGAGATCACCCCTCTCTCCGTTTATATTGCCAATTCCAAATAATTTCTTTGCGAAAACAACAAGTTCGGAAAAAAAACTAGTTTTAATGTCTAAAGGTCTATAGGGTGGTTGAATACATGAACGACGGTGACGCCTGGACATGACGCCTCCGTCTAGGTATCCACCATAACACAAAACGGTCTGTCGGTACACCGTGGGGTTTTAGTCTGTGCGAGTCGGACATAATCCACCTTCTCCCCCGGGGGGGTGGCGTATCCATAAGGGATTTCCCCACGTTAAAAAAAAAAAAAAAGGTATCCACCATAAAGGATGTAATATGTGTGATGAAAAGATAATCCAGATCTAGTTTCTAGTCGATTTTTCAAGATGACTGGGTTGTTTTCCGAACCGGTCGTAGTTTTCACATTCATTAGTGCTTTAAATTGGTTATGCCTTTATTGATTTTAAATATAACTCGTATTTTATAGTATCATACTAAATTAGCAAATTGAGAAATTTTATAATATATAAGCGTAATATTTGTAGACCGATACCTGAAAAACGTTATTCTTGTAAAAGAAACACTACAGTATTTATAATAAAACGTTTAGTGTAAACGTGTAACAACAAACTTCCATATTTTATTATGATCGTTATCGTAAAACCGGTCCGGAATTTTCACCATTTAAAAGTTGTGCGTCTATCTGCCGCACCCCCTTACAACCCGTGTAAGAGATTTTATTATAAAATTAAACCAAAGTTACTTTTAAGAATGGTATTATAAATTAATCGTTTTGTTTGTCAATTTTTGGGAAATAAGAACCTATGTTTAGGTAATACAAAATGTACTGAAATGTATTTTTTTATGTATGTAGCACACACAGCACACTCAAGGGCTCGACGCCGAGGTTTTTTTTTTTCGAACTGACTATGCTATTGACCTAGTAAGGTCTTAACAGCTTCAAACCTATGTTTAGGTAATACAAAATGTAATGAAATGTATTTTTTATGCTACATGCATACACAGCACACTCAAGGGCTCCACGTCGAGGTTTTTTTTTTCGTACTGACTACGCTATTGACCAAGCAAGGTCTTAACATCTTCACCGGACTACTAAGGCGAGCGCTTAAGGCACCCAGCCGATTTTATTTGACAACTAGCTCAAGGGTGCACGGCACACCTTGGCTTGGGCTGTTGCCTGATACATGCAATTCGCGACCTATGTAAGCTAACCTAAGCTAAGCTAACTATTCATACATATATGAGTTGTTGAAACATATATGTGTATCAAGCATACATACCTCAACAACTCTTATATATATTTCGTATCGGATAATTTGCTAAACTATTTCAGTTTGATAAGGGAAACAAATAAAACCCTTCCACTTTCATGTGTAAGCGTGAATGTGTGTGGAGGTGATATGTGGAATGTTGTCGCAGTGATGTAAGATTTTGTGACACTGTATCGCGGGAGCAGCGCACTCAAGGGCTCCAAGCCGAGGGAACTGCCCTTTAATTACTATAACTGATTTATGTGAGGCTAATATGTGAGGCGCCACTCGGGGCGCGTTTTTATGCTATCGTTATTTTTAGAGAATATTTTAAGATTTCTAATGTATTACTCATATTTTGAAATAATGTTATCAATTTTTAAATAACATATATTTATCGTATACCAAATTTTATCAAATTGAAGTTATTTTTTGCGATTTATAAAACTTGATATTTTTTTAATATTTCAATTTTGAAATGACGTTTACTCTCCGTATACAAAATTGTGTTTATAATTTATATTTAAAAATAAAAAACATTTTTCGAACTGAAGAAGAAACAATTTTAACAAAATCCTCCATAAAATATTGAAGAAACTGTATCGAGTACGATTTTGTAACCCTCCTACTAACGGATCGTAAACACATAAATTCTTACGGAACTCCTTTTAATTGTCTAACTCGCTTCCGATACCTTACCTAACAATTACATGTTATTTATTTGTTTTCCTTTGAGATAAATATATGAGAATACGGAGTAAGGGAGCTAATTTGTAAATAACTTTCGCATTATTTCCTCCAGAAGTTTATTTCAAGAGTGGGAGAGCCTATGCAAGGCTCGACAGCGGGAGCACCACCGTTATGTTACTCTCATACCTTCGTGCCGCAGTTTCGAATAATTATTGCACAAGAATTAACATCAAAACCTATCCCGAGAAAAAGGCAGACCAAACGCTTCCACACTTGGGTCATTACAATAACTTAAAATAGGCGTCCGCGAAACTTCTTTGATGTGTGTAGATGTAGTAATAACCCACGGCCCGGTTATTATGTTGTGTCTATCGTCACGCAACCCAGTAGATGGTAACGCATTACGATAATGTCTTTCTACACCTGTATTTATTGCGACCACATACAAATTTTCGTGGCTATGCTTTGGTATAGGATTAGCAAAGCAGTGACCTTCGCACTGTAGTGTTACGATTTGAAATGCGTGGTTAGCAGCATATACGGGCACATGAGGTGTCAGTCCTCAGGAGAGATAACCTATCACCATGGCCTCAGGACAAGGGTTGGTTACAAGTCTGTCCGGTATTTCATATTAAAAATAAGCGTAACCTACCTACATATATTTAAGAAAGAATGTTCGTAATTCTGAGATCGACAAACTCCATCACCGTCTGATCAATCGACTTGAAAGTTTACAAGCCCTAATGTTTTTTTACAGACAATATTCAAAACACAAGCAGCTTTTGCTTTTTCACAATCGATGATCTATACAGTTGACAATTGTCAACTGGACGAGAAATATTTTTTTTTCTTTCGTACCGTCGTCTTTTGTTTGATAATGGAAATAATGTATACAACCCTTTGCTATTGTTTTCTGTTATTGATCTTTATATTGTAATTTAACGTGGACGACGCTTGTTAGTTAGTTAAAAAATTCTAATAGTTTTATAAATGATTTTCAGTGTTAATTTCTGATACAGTACAAATATAAATAAAAACACAATAAAACTGTGATTTTTGTTTCTTATGCAATCAAACGTTTTTGAAGGTTTCAATTTGAAATCCAATTTCCCGAATGAGAATTGCGAAAACGCACGAGACTAATCGCGTTCTATTGTCTTTATACTCACTATTTGTGCTTGGCGACCTATTGTCACGCAGTGTACCCACGTAGCTCACTAAAAAGTGAACAATTAATAAAACAGAACGGCAAACACAGACGGACTCACGAGAGGGGCCGGTGGGGATCGTTGGGAAATTCCAAGGCTTAAAAATTTCCACAGCTACTTAAAAATTTCGAAAGGTTCAAAACGGCTATTTTCACTTTCCGCTGCCTTCATCGCCTTTCGTTTTCCCAGATAGTGCAACTGCAAAACGCACACGTAGACCGACGGCATATAACGTGAACGTGACAATGATGGCTTAACCAGACCACGGAAGAAGGGTTTTGTTCCCTTTGCGTCCGCTTCGGGCACACACTGCCCGCCGCTTTCTGACGACGTTATTTTTTAATCAAATATATCCGTGGAACGGGTGACGGACGATAGGGTCGGACAATGCGAATAGTAAAAAGAAAAAGTGATACTCTTTTAAGCAAACACAGGCGAGACCAAGCTGATTGGTTTTGTTAGCGAGCCTGTTGATTGGCACGGGAGTAAACAAAACGTTTGCCGATGTTTAAGTTTGAAACGACAATTGAAACTTCTTTTGGGTAAATAGTGACGAGACGTGTTGATTGGTTTTGTTAGTGAACTGGTCGGTTGACACGAACGTGGCGGAGTTTGCACTATTTGAGTTAGACACCTTATACAGTCGTGATTAATACTCACATTGTACTTAAGAACATTTCAATTTTTTTTTATTGTACACGGCAAAATGACTGCACTATGTATGTTGGTAAGCACAGTACAATCCAAAAATAATGGCGACCACCGAGTGACACACTATCCATTGCTGCTCGCCGCTGTCATGGTGGCTTACGAAAGGCTTTTACAGGCTTTTTCGCCATATACATGGTGGTTGCGACTCAGTCGAGCTGTAAAACCCTACCACCCTGTTCTCGCCATTGCCTCGTTCGCTATTCAGCAGGGTGCACCACGTGCAGGTGAGGTTGGCTTGGGTGTCTCAAGTCTTATGATGTTATTCGATATCCCTTACACCCCAATCTACTCGTATTAATTTTGATCATATTGTTCCACTAAAACTGATAATCTACTCCACTCCTACATGTTTTAATGTAGCTCAAAGAGTTGCAACTGTATACAATATGCGTCAAATCTGTGTTTGTTTTTTATAAATAAATATAAAGACAAAATTTCACTAATTATCATTTAATTTAAAATAAATCATGTCGCGGTAATTAAACATCTGATATACTATACATACACAGATTTTTAATTCTTAGCCTTGAACCAATAATTATGCATAGCATACGAAAGTCGGTCATTTACAGGGTATGAACCCGCGACATCTTGGTTAAATACATCTTCTTAAATACTGTCATTGCGCAACGAAGCTTGTTATAAATATTTAGTTTATAAAAATATTAAAAAAAATTAAGAATAAAAATATAAAATAAAAATAACTAAGAGCATTTAAGAGTTCATAAATTACACGTTACATTATTCACGGCGTGTAACCAGCCTACAATAAATCAGGTCTCTTCAGCCGCTATCAGCCCGCGCTTCCATTAGTGACCTCGCCCGGGATTCCCGTGCAAAATTTGGTCGAGAAGCGTGAACTTGCAAGTAATTCGGTATTCTTGATAGATAACAAAATATATTTCAAATAATGATGCACTTATTAATCGTATAAATTTCTCCTAATTCAATATCTCAACTTAATACTCAATTATTGTGTTCCAATACATATTTTGGAAATACTTTTATTAAAACTGTATATTTATAATGTCTATGACTAAACATTTAAATATAAACAAATAGATATCCCTCCAATGAGATTTGTAAATATAGGATCTCGTCGAAAGAGAACATAATATTTTGTTCTCTTCTTAATTTATATCTCCTCTAGTCTATACTAATATTATAAAGTTGGAGGGCTTGTTTGATTGAGAGCGCTAATCTTAGGAACTATTGGTCCGATATGAAAAATTCTTTCAGTTTTAGATAGATACATTCATTGATCTCTTTTTTTTTTTCGAACTGACTACGCTATTGACCCTGCAGGGTCTTTACAGCTCCACCGGACCACTACATTGATCTCATTCTCATTGATCATCAAGCTAAGACCAATAGGAGCGGAGCACCAGTAAAGAATGTTTAAAAATCGTTATTTTTTCCTTTTTAGAGCTTCCGCTGCGTGTTACCCAAAAGTAATTATTCCAAGCGGACGAAGTCGTAGTCCGGTGAAACTGTTAAGACCTCGCTAGGTCAACAGAAAAAATAAATCAAAGAAAAGAAAAAAACATCGGACGAAGTCGCAATCAGAAGCTAGTTACTTAATGATATCTATCTTTCTATATTTTAACGGAAACTCTTGGTAAAGATGTACAAAGAAGAAATAAGTAAAATTAATTTCCTTTTAACACGCAATAGGAAATTGTAAGAAGATAAAGAGTCTATTTCCTGGGAGAGGATCTAACGTGCATTCCCCAATCTACCTCCGCCATATGACGCTGAAGCATCCGAAAGTGTTTTCGCTTGAATTAATAGGGGGCTTTAATATTAGCTGTAGATTATTTTTGTATCAAAATTATGCACACTCGAACGACTGGCGAGACTTGAATAAATTTATAACGCGGTCCGAGAATTTTGGGACGCTCATTACCGCGTATTTATGTGGAGAGATAAAAATATTAGGGACATGGTTTTAATCGAAAACGGATGAATGGGGAATTCTGGGCATCCCTTAACTTGATATACTTGCTTTTTTTAAATTACATTAAAATACCTGAAGCCTTTTTGTTTTTAATTAGAACATTTAGTTATTTTATTTGGTTAATTGTATTCTTGAATACAATAACTTTTGATTGTACAGGACGAGGGCTATGTTGTTGAGTGTATGCATCTCTATTTTTTTATCATGCCCTGTAGCCTAAACGGCTTTGACAGATTTTAAAGTATCAGGTATCGTTAGATCTCTCTTGTATGAGTAATACATATATCTAATTATGGTGTTTATAAATATATAATAAAATAGTAATATTTTGCTGTATTTGAGTATTTGTTTCTCTGTATTAATAATTCTATATAGACTTCGTTTATTATATATTTTTCAGAAAGATAAATGTACAACTACCGCCTTTTACAATAAGAAGTAGCGTAGTATCCCTACAGATTTTAAATAGCACGACTTTAGTACTGTCACTCCAGTTTTTTACAGTACAATTTTTACTTTATTTAGTTTGAAGGATGTGTTTGCAGACATAATAATTATAGGTATAGTTAATCCCTAAATTCTTTTATTTTCTTTTGAAAGTTAAAACACCGTATTTATAGATAGTAATAGGTTACGTAAAAAGTAAATAATAAAAATTCATGTAATAATGAAGAATTTTTTTTAAAGTAGTATGTAGAATTTTGGCAGTATAAAATATTTCCCAAAAATCTGGCATATATCCAATAATATTTTCAAATGTCACATCGAAATTGATACCTTGCCTGACAACAGGTAAGAAGTATTTGTTATTTATTTTAATTAGATAAATCACTCATTTACAAGAAACTTGAAAATAGAATATATTTCTCTCGCCAAAAATAATATAAACTTTATCTTTCACATGTAAGGAATTATTATTTGTGGCTTTAACGTAAGCATAACGGAAACATACACACTCAGGATTTTGTATAAAGTTAAGTGGAATGTAGACAATTGGCAACAATATGCATTTAAGGGTCAGGACTTAGAAAAGAAAACCTTTCAAGCAACATTATATAATATGCATTTCTAGTTCAAAACCAGTGCCGCAGCGCTTGCACTTGCAAACCTGCAGCTAGTGCTGAGACTTTTGACTCCATACAACATTTGTCTTACTATATATTTTTATTTATATACTTGTAAATATGTGTGTGCTGAAATGTGTGCCTGATGGTAAGCACAATACAATCCAAAAACAACAGCGACCACCGAGAGATACGCCCTCCTCCGGCGGTCGTCGTTGTCATGCCAGCCTGCGTAAATATCTCTTCACGTTACGCTTGAAGGATGTTATAGGAAGGAGGGAACACACTAGCCAGGAGATTGTTCCACAGCTTCACGGTACGGCAAAAATAAGATGTAGCCAACTTTTTAGTTCGTGCCCAGATAGGAGTGACCGTAAAACTGTGGCTCCGAAGACCGGCGCGCGTGGTTCTTAAGTTAAGTAAGTTCTTCTTAACAAGCTTTATAGATATTTATGGTTTGCAGTAATGACTACGTACTATACCGATCCTCCCGACGATATAGCGGCAGCGAACGATCAGTACCAGCCTGTCTCTCAAAACAGAGTGTGTTCACGCCCACGCCCGCGTAACCACAGATCACGCCGCCGTGGTCTGGGGGTAAACTTCGCTCCCGCACACCAGAGTAGGCCCCCCTCGGCAGCGGCTCAAGCCTAGGTTCGTTCCCTCGGCAGGAAGCCCTTGAGTACGCTGCTCGCGCGATACAGTGACCCACCTATATATCACTGCAACAACACTACACACATCACCTCCACACACGTGCACGCTCACACGCTTACACATAAAGTGGATGGGTTTTTCTTTTTTTTCCCGTATCGAACTGTAATAGTTTAGAATCTTTTCCGATACAAAATACATATAAGAGTTGTTGAGATATGTATGCTTGGTACACATATATGTTTCAACAACTCATATATGTATGAATAGTTTAGCTTAACTTAGGTTAGCTTTGATAGGTCGCGAATTGCATGAACAGGCAACAGCCAAGCCGAGGTGTGCCGTGCACCCTTGAGCTGGTTGCCCAAAACAAAAATCGGCTGAGTCCGGTGAAGCTGTAAAGACCTTGCTAGGTCAATAGCGTAGTCAGTTCGAGAAAAAAAAAACTACGTACTAGGTCAAAATAATGTTTGATTATTTACTAAAAACAAAAAACCTTTTTACTATATATAAATGCTAAAATCAAAGCCTCAACTATGAATACCAACAATGAATAGGTAAATAAAAAAGTGACATTTATCAAAACAAGCACAAAGTCAGTGTCGTGTTCGGGACAGTTTTTAACGCTTAAATTAATTTCCCCTGATTTCCTTTAAGAAGTTGTAACTCTCCGGGTGGGGATAATGCGATGATATATAAAAAAAGGTCCCAGTGAGCCAGAGCCCCTAATAAATTATACCCTCGATAACAATGGGATTTTTTCGCGGGCCCCTTTGTTGCTACTTTCATATCACCTGAACGTCACCTACTTAGAACCAAAGTATGTTTCGGAAAATTAAATGCTTTTTTTCTGAAATTTAAATAGTAACAATGATAAAAAATATGGAAATAGCGTATACAATCTTTTCTTTTGGTTGATTTGTTTACAAAACAACGAAAAACCGAACTTCATAAATTAACTTATTATTAGGGCAATAATAAATAAATAATGAATTATTTATTTAGTTTAAAACAATTAATAATGATGCAATAACGTTTATCACAGTAATAAGTGATATTTTCTTTTATAGGTAATAATAAATGCATAACAAGTGACGCTGGCATATAATATCTTTGCAAATGCAAAGCACTTGATATAAATGCACTGAATTGAAATCAAATAAATATTATGAATAAACTTATGAACAATCAATGATATCAATGAATCAATGATATCCACATATGTGTATACATATATATATATATGTGTGTGTGTATATATGTATACTTATTATATAGTTTCGATTCGTTGTAACAAAATTGAATATGACAAACAAAACGGCAAACCGGGCACTTCGTAAAATAAATCGTCCAAGTTCTTTTCTCTCGAACTATAAAAAATAAAGTCCTAATATCGTTAAATGTTCCTTCAGGGAGTGACTGACCAAATGCGGAAAATTCGAGAATCATCAGGGTCAGCACACATGTATATAACTTATAAACAGTTGACAAATATAAAAAAAATGAATTATATAATTTCTGTATATTGTTATACAACTATATAATAATTATTTTTTAAAATAACAAATGCAGACTTTAAGCAACATTAACACATGACATGAGAACTTTCATTGATATCTTCGTTTCTTTATTTACGTGTACATAATCAAAACCAAATCCAGGCATGACAGTTGAAATAAAATGTTATAATGTGAATTAATCTATATCTATACATCATCTCGTAGTCCGGTGAATCTATAAAGGTCTAGGCTAATAGCGTAGACAGTTCAAAAAACTATACATCTTCTATACAAATAATAAGAATGTAAATCTAAAGTGTCTATACTTTTTTGTGAAAAAAATTGTTGTAGGTGTCTGCAAAATAAGTCATAAAATACATTTCAATCATTTTTTGAAATATCTGTCTGTCTGTTTGTATGTACACGCATCACTCGCCTCGCCGCAAACCTAACCAACCATAAAGCATGTCGTAAAGTAACATTTAGTTTTTGTTTCATTAAAATCGGTTCACTCTATCAAAACAATACAAAAAAATACATTCAGATGATATAATTTTTTTACATTAGCTTCCACGCAGATGGAATCGCGGGCACAACTAGTATTTTATAAAACACAAATGTATAAAAAATATACTAATCGCACCAATTTTCGCCGAGACAAATTTATTTATCTAAACTATTTGAACGAGTTCATAAGACGATCTATTGTCCTATATTTCTACAGTTTTTTATAAATCATCATAATTATTACAAGAATTAAATTCCTTTCCGGTGACAACCATATCAAATCGAATGGGCAACTGTGGACAATTTATATTGCAATAATCCGCGCGGACATTACGGAAAGCGGCAGTAGGCGAACTCCGATAATATCGGACGCGTTCAGAGGTAAAAACCGGCAGTAGTTTGAGGACAAAAAACGAGCCCTCATTTATCGGCCAGTCGGCACTTTGAGGCGACAGCTAGTTTCGCTTTTCGGGGTGACCGACGTCGAATTGCGATAAATTGGCTATTCCGTGAGGTATTTTGTTATAGTCATTAATTATCTATTAATGATTAGCCATGGCAGGTTTATTTTATAGTATTTAAATATACTACTTTAAATAATGAACTGTGCAAGTGGATTTTTATTTTTTATTGTAGCTCGGCAAAGTGACTGTACTGTGCCTGATGGTAAGCACAGTACAATCCAAAAACAATGGCGACTACCGAAAGACATACTATCTATCGCCGGTCGCCGCTCTTATGCCGGTATGCGTAAGTATCTCTTCACGTTGCGCTTGGAGGACCCCGTGTCACAGGAAGGAGGAAACACACTAGCCGGGAGATTGTTTCACAGCTTCACGGTACGGCAAAGATAAGATGTTGCGAACCTTTTAGTTCGTGCCCAGATTGGATTTACCGTAAAACTGTGGCTCCGAAGACCAGCACGTGTGCTGCGATTATGAAAAGGAGAGGAAGGGATCAAGTTAAATAACTCTTCAGAACACTCGCCGTGATACAGACGGTAAAACACGCTCAGCGAGGCAATGTCTCTGCGCAACTTAAGCGGCTCTAATATGAACTAATAAGAATAAGAAATCTATGTCAGGATAAGAAGTTCGTTTATATAAAAATACCGGCTTCTGCTCGCGACTTCTTCTCTCAAGCTCTCAAAAGGAAAAAAAAAACGATTTAGAAACATTATTCACTAGTCCTCCGCTCCTATTGGTCTCAGCGTGATGATATATAAATGAGCTATCTAACACTAAAAGAATTTTTCAGATCGTCCCTGAGATCAGCGCGTTCAAACTAAACAAACAAACACACCCTACAGATTTATAATATTAGTATAGATAAAAATCGAAGATCGTTTGATAGATCACCATAAATGTTGGTACACCTAGATGTTCTTTGATAGAGAAAGTTTTTATCAATTATCCTATAACTCACCACTAGATGACGCTTGTTTTTATTGAGAAGAAAATCGGTATTTATTTGAACAAGGAAAATTTATAACTACTTAACCGATTACTGAAAGGGGTATATGATACGTTTCATTAAAAAAAAAACTATTTCCGAGAGATATGTTATATCTACATACAAGTGAAGCCGTGGACAAAAGCTACAATAACATAGTTAAAGCCAACGGAATAATTGATACTAACGCTGTTTATACTAATCGAATAAAATAGTGGTTTTTTTTTAGATCTACTGAAAACGGGCAGAATGTTTTTATTGTTTTGTTCATCTAAACCAGTATTTTTCAACGTGTGGATCCTGACCCCCTGGAGGTTCGCAAACACTCTATAAGGGGGTCGAAGGAGATCGTGAAGCCCTAGTAATAAAGAAAAAAACAATTGAGTTCGAGAAAATATTTTTAAAGAAAATGCAGTTAGGTAATAATACCAATGAAAAAATTAAAAAAGACGATACTTTGGAGTTATATTCACATTTTACTGATTTTATTATGTGTTTAACCGTTACCTAATCATAAAAACAAATGCACGGATCTGATATTTCTTACATAAAAAATAGAGGTTAGAAACATTGGAGGGAAGGGATTCGCGAAATAATTTTATATACCTACTAACTCCTTAGTGTTAACATCGTGTTACGAAAAAGATTGGAAAACACTGATCTAAACGAATGATTTTTAAATGATTTAACTGATCTAATTACATCGATATAATATGAACTCTGGAAGTGGCGTTATTTACGCGAATGATTTTATTTCTCGAGCAAACACAAATGCTCAAACATTTCGTATTGTGAATGTAATTGAAAAATCGGAGTTCCAAACTACCGCGGAGCGCTATCAATTATTGACATGACAATCACGTGAAATTCCGAAAAACGAACTGAAAAACGTACGGCTGTTGTTCCGCGACGATGTGTACTATAAAAAATTCAGGAAGTTAATCGCAACGTTGAACAAACAGTTTCAATAAATTGCTAAAGTAAACGATCTACAAATAGTTCGCAATTTGCAAACCCCGTATCGTTGAGTATTTTTTAATGACGATAATTGATTTCGCTGTGTTTCATTTATAATTGATGGTTTTTAAAATATTTAACCTTACACTGCGTAGTCAGAACTTCCATTTTTTTATACTTTAGATTTTTAAAACACAAAAATACTTTTAAGTGATCATGTATTTTTTACTTTTATTTGCTTTTTCTAATATCATACTTCATCGATTTTAATACTAAGTTTTAATGTTAAATTATTTTAGAATAAACTAAAAGTAAAGAGAAAAGGAACACTATTTAAAATCTACTAAATATTCTTCCAGATTAATGCATTTGATATATTACAATAGAAATAGGTATAAGTTTTATTATAGTCTACGATACAAAGCAATATTACTTTATTTGTGGTAAAGACTCTGTGTTAAAAACTCTGTCTACGCATTTACCTATCCTAGAGTTCTTATTCATAATTTTTCATAATTCGTCTAAAGTAAATTATTACGTAGCACAATTTTACTAAAAACCAAGCGAAAATACAGTCAACAGGAAATAATTTAACAAATATAATAAACACTAGAAGTTATCAAATTATTTAAAATGACAAAAAATACATTGTTTCAAAGAAATATTATGTAACTAAAAATTTCGTTAACAATTAATACATAACACAACAGTACATAGTGAGAAAACCTGTACAAAGTCTCACTGTCTAAGCATCACTGCTACATCCAATTCTGCAACAAAACAGCAGGGCTCGTAATGCTTTATTCCGACAAAAATGTTGTAGTTTTTAATACATGTTGTACAAGTTTCCACCTTATTCCACATGACTGTGATTTTATCTGAAGCCAATTATAATTAAATATAGACTATTACATTATCTACCTATCTGTGACTGATTTTTGACTATTTTATACTAATGAAAATTAACCCTGATCAAAAAATAATTAAAAAAAACATCAATTTATCCATCCTTCTGTTATGCCAAAAGACGTCCACAGCTGGATGTATGACTACCTCAAGGATCGCCACAATGATTGGTTTAGCGCAGTATCTACGTATACATTGATATGATATTTAAGTGTCGATTCCCACACAATATAATTTAATAAAAGTTACCATTCACCAAATAAGATAATACAGACTATCCTTTTAACACAAGGGTATTATGTGCTTTAAAAAACAGCAAAAAATTTCTCAGTCAGCCATCTCTCGAGGAACTCAATCGAATTTAGACAGACACAATCTTGAACCACGATTACTAACAGAAGATTTTTCCTTATTTTTCTTCATCACATGCGGGCGCATTCCCTTTAGCTAATGCCTGCATGCTAAGGGGAGAAACGGCTGACTCATCAAAACAATAAACAAAGTATCCGGACCCTATTTTATTATATCATTATGCACGTTGGCTCATGATTTACGCTGCATAACTTGCCCTCTGACAAATAGATAACAAACAAAATCTTTAACGTATCTACGTTTTTTTTAAATATTTTTTATTAGTTAACTGAATATCAAAATATCTGAATGTCAATTCCAATGTCGATGTCTATTTCAAATCCGTTCAATCGTAGCACGATAATCGAATACGGAGTATTAAGACAAACCTACTTTAATATATATGTATAAGATAACAACAGCCTAGCGTCACTTAATGGTGAAGAAAACCTTCATCGCTATTATTTGCGTATAAAAAAAGAAGAGAAAACAGAAAGAGAAATAGAATAGAATAGACAACCACTGGCAACAAGATTTACAGACAGATCACGGTGTACAGGCACCCAATATCTGCATACTATGATGCGAATAAATACCTGCAATAAAATTAATAGTCTATTCTCAATTATGTTCACAAATATATAGTACTCTTAGAAGCAGTAATTTCTTCAAACGAAAACAGATCTCTAAAAAGTTATAGTGTTCCTACAGCAATAGTGCTATTCAGTATATTGCCCGATATACCTCTGGTGTTAAAGATATGTAGATAGTATATAAAATACTGTATGTTCTATGGCATTATGATGTCAAGAAAAAAAAACCTACGCATTTAGCTGCATATGGCACTAAAGAAGCAAACCAGTATAAGGTATGCAATGTTATATGGTTCCTAATAACATAGAAATAATATTGGAGTTCAAAAATATTACTCCTTCCTAAGAATAACACATTTGATATTATTTCTTTTAGAACAGTCAGTCATTTTGTAAAGGACCGGCATGATCTAAATACTAGAAACTGTAACAAACTGGTCGTCCCCTGGTTCAGACTTAACAAAACCAGTAATAGTTTCTTAGGTTTTACAATAAAGTCCCAAAACATATTACCGATTTGCCGGACTGTAAATTTAAGCGCCATGTCAACCAGGTTTTAGTGTCGAAAGGCTATTATAGAGTGGATCAATATGTGAACGATGGTGATGTCTGGAATTGACTCCTCCTATATATATACATATATATGGTAAAAAGATGTACCCGATCCAGTTTCTTGCCGGTCCTTCTCGATGACTGGGTTATTTTCCGAACCGGTTGTAGTTTTGACGCTCATAAGCGCCTTATTAGGGCCTAAACTGAATAAAGTATTTCGATTTGATTTGTGGAATCTAAATTGACCTGAATCCTAATCAAAACAGTACTGACGTTTGGTTCTGGATGTGCTCTACTGAATAAGATTAGACACCTCACGAAAAAAGTTAACACACCTAATTGTGAAATGTGTTAAATAATTGAAGATGTTCGATATTTGTTGTATGTTTTAAAAATGAAGAAAGCATAAATTAAACTATAAATTTGGAATTATCGTCTACTGAATTATTTTATTTATTTATTTATTCTACTGATTTAAGTATCACAATAAATTTCGATATTTCATAAATACAATACATTACGGTGCTGTTATATTATTTTACAAGTATTTAAAACTTATTACAGGTAATATACAATATGCTAAAACAACAATAGTGAAGAGGTTGATTATAAATCATAAAGTCACAAAAAATATTATTATACAATTTATCAAACTAGAATTATGGACCGCAAACTATCAAAAAGTAGATTAAAAATTTATGAATTCTACATATGACCGCTGTGGCAGTACACATTATGACTCTATTAATGAACGCGTTATACAACCGCAATGGATAATTTATTTTGAAATGTTATATACAAAAACAAGTGCATGTTAACAACAATCCCAATATACTTACATTTAACAATAAAATATATTGTATAATAAATTTTGTTACAAAAATTCTTATTCTATTAAGTAATCATCTATATTTACTACATTTAATGATACCTGTGTGAAAAATTAAGCGTTCACTTTGCTACTCTTTATATATCTGCCAGTAATATTTTTTCCGTTTCATCATAACCTAAGTTTTGAAGCCAAGTTTCAATCTTCATTTTGCATCTGTGCTTGTTTAAATGTGTAATATCTAACAATCTGTCAATCTTGTTAATCAGTCTAGAACTCAGTAGGTATATAATATTGTTTTTCAGCGCAAGTTGCTCGGTACTTTGGGACTAAAGAGACAGTTTTGTGTCGGTGATTTATATCGTTATCAGAGTCTACTGTCAGTGTTGAATGCTCACGGATACTAGCTTGGAGTACAAAAAGCTGTCTAACCGATAGGATTTGACACTCTGAATATAGTTTTTTAGTTGGATAAAGTCTTGGTCTAGATGGACTTTGAAGCACCACCCCAAACTGGAATGCAGTATGATAGCAGTGAATGGCATAACGAAAGGTAAACAATCTTGAGAGTTTGGTAATCAGCTGAGCCTTTTGGTTTTTTTAATATACTGTTATGCTTTGGAAGAATAATTTGTTGATAAGTACAGTATTTAACATAGAAGAAATATTATAATTCAACTTATATTGTTATTGTTAATATTTCTTTATTTCCACACAATATGAGATCACACACCAGTTATCAAAATCCCTTAAGCAAAGAGAGAAAAAGGTTTTTAATTAGTGTATTATTCTAAATATAAACAAACATTTGGTTTAAAACAGCGCCTACAGCCAGTGTTTGCCCAGCCGCAAGTCTTCGGAATTATCAATCAAGTAGTATTTTCCCGGTACAAATTTATCACGAGGTTCTTATTTTGACGCCCGGATAACACAATATCCACCGGATATCCGGAGGGGAGCTCAACATCATATTTTTATCATCATTATGTCAAGAAAAACGTAAGATATATTAGTATGGATTATCTCTACGTTGACAATACGTCTCGTCTCAAATTTAAGACAAACTCTGTTTCCAATTTATAATAGTTTCATTTAAGAACTCTTATTTATATAATATGTCTCATTTTTTTTAGTCCGGTGAAGCTGTAAAGACCCTACCAGGTCAATAGCATAGTCAGTTCGAAAAAAAGAAAAAAAAAATCTCATTTTTTTAAATAATAATATAAAACATATTTTGCAATGTATGTAAAAAATCCATAGATTTATTTGAATAATGTAAACGCATCTCTGTTATTTTCCCCTTTTTGTTTTTTTCCTTAATAAGTAATTTTAAGAAACAAAGGTAAAAGTTTTTCTAAGTAAAAGTACCTACATTATTTATATTCGAATCATAAAAACAAAAGTCACAAAAAAGTGCTTATAATAAACGCCCAAATTAGTCGTAACTTACATTTTCATCTACAAATTTTAAATTACTATGCTACTTATAACTAAATTAGATATTTTATAATTTGTTTACGAAATGGTTAATTTTATATTTCGTTGTATTTTGATAACATTTTACAATGCATACTTACACAATACATATGTAGTTGGAAACTAGAAATGATAGCAATATCTATTTATATTTGGAATTAGAAAATATAGAACATCACCGCATGACATGTCACTCAAATTTATGAAATAAGGTAGATTTTTCTTTCTTTCAACACTTTGAATAATAAAGGCGTATCCATAATATGACTACGTTGCAATGGGTGTTTTTAAATGGGAGCGCATTATTGGCTGATTAATGATTTCCCAGTATTCTACGTAAAATTCATAAGAGAACTGAAAAAAAACAAGATTTTACGCCCAATTTTTTAAATCGGTTCTTCACACTTCACACTATCTTCAGGTTCCGGTAGCTGGATTTGAGAGCCAATACTTTCTAGTTATAGGTATCTTGTAGCACATAGTCATTTGACACCAGGTGAGGTAAATAAAGTAAAGTAAGTAAAGTAAATAAAGATAAATAAAGTACCAGAAATATCTATCAATATATTTTTGTATACGTTAAACTGATCTACATAATGACAGTATGTTAATTACAGGGAAAAGGACATAATATCCAGCACCGCCAAACCTCGACACCCTATTCGGACATCAGAGAAAATATTTATTGCAAATAGAATGATGAATTCCGAAGTCGACGACTTTACGGGTCCAGAACGCAACTTACACTTGCTTTAATAACCCAACGTTTTATCATAGGCCGTAGTCATGAGTCAACTGATGTGTTTTATGTTCTTTGGTGATTGCATGAGACACGAGTACTTCTAAGAATGATATAAACTCCGCAACATTTGACTACAGAATACCTTTGCAAAAGTTATCTATTTCTATCATAAAGAAGCAATTCTAGAACTTAATCTTATAATCTAAGAGCTGTTATTGGCAAAAGGCTCTCGCAATTATGAGTCATATCTAATTATTATTACTAGTTTTAAGATCGTAGCTTTTTTTAAACAGCTATAGGCTTCTTCATAATTATTTTTTGTCTATCTTCGGATCAAACGTCTCATGTGTTGCTGTGTTGAATTGACCGAAGATGATTACCGTTAATACTAACGGAACAGGCTCTCAAATTCAACTGCCAAAACATGCGCATAGTTGTTTGTGGACAGACTCAAATTTAGATTGAGTTCGGAGCAGTGCATTGATTACTTAGCATAACGTATTGCATGATTGTTTGATAATACATATTCGATATGAAGAACTACTCCCGTATCTCTTTTATTAACCAAATAAGCTTCGTATTCTAAAATCACCTCTAAAGAAGACTGCAATATTTTCCAATATCAGCTGCTAGAAAATCTACTTGTAACGACTGAGTTAGAACACCCCGTGGTGTTAATACGCCTTTAGAGTCCAACATAAGCGAATAACAGCGCTCTCAAGAGCAAAATGTAATGCTGAACCTCTCGAAGATAAAATTTGCAAACTACGTTTGAGATAATAATGCATAGAACATCAAATAACTCACTCTCTGTTATTTGAATTTCAAAGACTAAAGTAATGGTATCTTTACCACTATCTTCCAACACAAACACCTTGGTTTTACATTTAAACGTTACACAAAAGCACACGAAGTAATTATAACATATTATATGACTGTTAGGTATTTAATCAATCGTCTAGAAAGTTGGTTCGATCAATATGAGAATCGCCATATCGTATCTATAATGCAGCCGAATGGAAAGATGAGAATTCACAAATCTCCTTCGTGATCTTGTGGCATATTGAAATTAGTGGCGTTATAAAGGACATTGTCTCGCCTGAAAGAGTCCACAGCTGAAAGCGACCAGGAGGCGTATAGGCGTGTTCATCATTGGCCACGCCTAGCTGATGGGCGTGTTTTATTGAACATTAAAATTATACTATTATAACTCGGATGTATACTTCAGGCGTGTATCTAAGAAACGTTCAAGAAAATATTGATAGCATAGATTCTCACAGAAATATACAAAAGTTTGGGTTAGCCATGTAATAGTAAAAATAAGTATTTATATACAGAAATCATTGTTGGCGAAACTAACATTTTATTTTTACTTTTTTACTCCTAAATGTATAGGTGTAGATTTCTTTGAAATAAATAAATAAATATGGGTGATTACGTTGAAGCAGTTAACAGCTTTATCCATAATATCTTTATATTACAATTGTAAATAACCAGTTAGCTCCATTTTAAATATCATTTTTTTGCCCCAATTTTATATACAAAATTGAGCCACAGCATAATTCAACTAAATTATAAAAACATTAATATAGTTTCTATTTAATTTGTAATTAAATAAATAGTAAATTTATAATTCTAGTAAATAAATTGGCTAAGGTTTCCTTGGTATCAAATATATTTAGGAGATAGACCACTCAAATGTTCAAAAGAAATCCTAAAAACTATGTGTTTCTAAAAATACTATAAAAGTACTGAAATAAATGCTAAAAGACCAATTCTTCTCACCTAGTTATCACCACAATATATAATAAAGAAAAAAAAACAAAATATTACAAATTTAAATTAGCTAACCAGCCACCAAGGTAAACACTACAGCGTAAGTTATGCTTACTGTGAAAATGTATTAGTTGTTCGTCCAAAAAGTACTTACTCATAGGCGGAGCTTTCCGTGCGATGACACACGAAGTTTTCCGATCGCTATGTTAGATTTAAAAGCCAGTTATTACTGACCTCTCTCTCCGTTCTAGTATTCCTGTTGACCTGTTGAGAACGGAATCAGAGAGGGAAGCGGGGGAGATCAAATATGAATGGAAGGTTTGTAGGAGAAAATGCATGGAGATAGGGGGTCGAAGGGATTCGTCAGGATTCTGTTACGTAACCTCAGTTAAGTGAAGGCGTCGTTCGAGGAGACACGTTCTGTCCGCTTCCGAAAGGAAAGTATAAACAACAACAACGTGTTTATTGTCGTAAATAAGTTACGACTTGTGCAACTTTTCTGCCGTCAGATCTTAAAGGTTAGTAACATTTAATTCATTGTATTTATGCGCAGTGGTGACGTCGTTTATTCTGTTTTGATAGTTATGTTTATTTAAAATGATTAGTGGTATTAATTGTATAAATAAAAATTGAATTTGCCTCACTTTTAATTTATGATTTTTCTCAGTTTTTCTTTTTATTTTAAATGCGTTAAAAATTTAAGTATTTTTACAAGAAGACCAAACGATTGTGTTATTATAATCTATATTTGTTTATCTAGCTTGTATACGAGTATATTAAATTTAATATAATTTCACAATGATAAATTAAAAAAAAACTTTATTTAACAATGCCATCGGACGTAATTTGGAGATTTTTATAATTTCATAGAAATTTTCTAGTGTTTACCTGAGTTGCGAAATTGTAGATTTAGAATATATCATTAGTACTTAATATCCCTTAAAAGCTTAAGAGGCGATTAACTCTAGATATGTGAACATATTCTGGACTTAGCGCGTGACTATTTATCATTAAGTGTTATTGCAATTAATCTATAAAAATGGTATGTTCGTTATAAAAAAAAATCAAAGGAACTTGAGTTATTAATATAACATACCGTTCTTACAATCGAGCATTACTTTTTAATGTACGTAATTTATCATGTAACCATAATACGTGTTATAAAAAAGTGTACAAAAGTTTGTTAGTTTGACACATAAAAGTATGTAACACATAAAAGTGTTTGGGGTGTAAGGGGTGTCAAATAACATCTAAGACTTGAGACATCCAAGCCAACCTCACCTGCACGTGGTGCACCCTGCTGAATAACGAACGAGGCAATGGCGAAAGCGGGGTGGTAGGGTTTTACAACCTGACTGGGTCGCAACCACCATGTATATGGCGAAAAAGCCCGTCATAGTGATTCGCTTCTGCGGGTCGCGTTTCGTGATCAGCCTGTGCATATCCAGCTTTTCGCAGGCCGGCGACTGGCGATGGATACTGTGTCACTCGGTGGTCGCCGTTGTTTTTGGATTGTACTGTGCTTACCATCAGGCACAGTGCAGTCATTTTGCCGTGCTACTATAAAAAAAAATGTAAATTTGTATAATAACAGAAGATATAGTATATAAATTATAATAGACATCTTTCGAAATTGGCTTATTGAGATATCTATACTAATAATAAGAATATAAATCTAAAGTGTCTGTACTTTTTCGATTTACGTGAAAATAATTGTTGCAGGTGTCTAGGAATATGTAATTGAATACAATTCAGTTATTTGTAGAAATGTATGACTGTCTGTTTGTATGAACACGCATCCCTTAAAGTACTGGGTTCACAATAAACCTTAACTCATAAAGCATATCTTCGGGAGTAACTTAGTCTTTGTTTCATTAAAATGGGTCCACTCTATCAAAGGTTATAGTAATTTTAATGACGACGTGACTTAAGTACGAGAGAAAAGTTGATAAGTAAATGAACTTAATATATTCAGATGATTTTATTAGTCACTGGTTTTTTACATTAGGTCCCACGCGGACGGAGTCGCGGGCACAGCTAGTAATGAAATAAAAATACTTATGACTACGGTATACTTGAAAACGAAGGAGTTTCGAATGAATAGGAAAGGAATAATTTTGTTTCTCTGTATATCAGTATCGGGTGGCGTGATAATTTTGTTTCTCTGTACATCAGTATCGGGCGGCGTGATAATTTTGTTCCTCTGTACATCAGTATCGGGTGGCGTGATAATTTTGTTTCTCTGTACATCAGTATCGGGCGGCGTGATAATTTTGTTTCTCTGTACATCAGTCTATACTGATGACCTATGGTGGCGTGATAATTTTTAAATAGATAGTAAGAGTGCATTTCTCGTACCAATAATTTTGATTATGTCTATCATTAATCGCATTAACATTTAGAAAATTATACTTCAATAGCTGGTTGGTTCTGTTTTATCTGGAACAATTTTGGAGTATTTTTTTATATTTTCACCGAATCCTTTTTAAAATTTTCAGTTACCTTTGTTAAATTGTATGATTACTTCTTAAACCATATAGTATATATGTGTCATAGATATGTCATTGCCAATGTGATAGTTTTGACAAAATAGGTTCAGCCATTTTGAAAATTAACCTGATATACACAACTTTCTATTTATGTGTATAGATCAAGAAGAAACTGAAGATCAGTAACAACGTATTGCAATTTCTGAACCTTGTTTACGAAATGTTAATAATTACGATCACTCACGTGCCGGTGGGGACTATATACCCTCTAGATTAAGGTGCGTGCACTAACGCGCTAACATGACAAGTGTAAAGATAAAATAAAATGAATATTTATTAGCACCGCTGCTTGCAGTCCCACACGCTAAACCCAATTATGCACACAATTCAGTACTGCGTCGCATTGCTAGAATCTATAATCATTACATAGTATAGATAGACATATTTCGTTAGACATGACATTTTATTTGCATTTATTTTTCTATTATAGTTTTTTTTTTTTATAATGGTTTATTATATCTAATATTGTATTACTATTAGTGAGAAAACTCTGAAACTACGAACCCTGAAAAAAAAAAATGCAGTCCTTGGGAATAGTCTAAAGTTGGATAGTTTTCTGTTACATAAAAATGGCAATATAACAAGCAAACCATAATCTTCAAGAACTTCGTTTTTAACTGGAACGAACAATTGTAAGGCTAAAAGAGCCCATCAGACTTCGTAACTATATAATAATAATCATAAATAGTGGTACAACAAAATAATCCCAAGGAGGGTTGATGTCGGGCAGGCGGGCGATCGTAAAAATTAAGCCAAATCATATACCACAACATGAGAAACATGTTGTACCGACCCTACTTATGTGGGATAAGGGTAAGAAAAAGAAGAAGACATATTTCGTTATTCACGGAATACGTTTAAATGCGTAATTATAAAAATAAATCGGGCTATTATCTAAACAACATTATTTAAAAAGGTATAAGCACGTAAATATGCACGCACAGGAATCGCAAATACACGCAACACACGCTCACTCACTCACACACACTACCTCATTAACACACCTACACAGCATATACATCCACCTAAGTACGCACATACCCACTCACATATAGCTTTAAGGCTAGTACGGAATATATTTTTTCGTCTTACTTATATAACTATAATTACTAGGTATTAATCACTTTGTTGTATTAGAGAAATTCTGTTTTGGCTGTAATTATTACATATTATAAGTTATTTTATAAAAACCCATATAAGCTGTTGAATTTCCAAATAAATATCTTGTATTATTTAGTATTATTTCTATTACTTAAAGTATTATCATACCAAATTTCGTCAAAATCCGCCTAGTAGTTTTTGCGTGAATCCCGACAGACAGACCGACAAACGGACAAAAATTAAAAAAAAGAACTATGGAAATTGGTTTCGTCAGAGACTCTAAGACAAGATATTTTTTTTATTATAAGTTATTATATATTATAAGTTATTTTATAAAAACCCATATAAGCTGTTGAATTTCCAAATAACTAAATAAATATAAGAAAATTAGACGAGGCCGAGTCGGCTTACAAGTACTCAATAAATATTTAATTAAAAACTTATTCTGTATAAAGAATTTCCGTATTCAATCAATTGTGTCTGTATTCTTAATATTGGTGAATAACACTTTATATTCTAACATTTCAATTACAATTTAAAATCCTTAGTCTTTAAGCAAGAGTTGTGTTATGTTCCATTACCGAACTCAAAATTCTAACGATTCTTGTTATTATTACAGTAACCAAATAAATAAATCACTTTTGAAATAGACTTTACAATGTATAATTAATTATTATGAAATAGAATCATGCTTAAAACCAGAAATTTCATCATGGATTTTAATATAATATTCGAAATGCAAATTAATTAATTTTAGAAATAAGAATACATGAATATAATTACGATTATACTAGCGGTCCCGGCGGACGTTGTCCTGTATTGATAATAAAAAAATTCTAAAATTCAACCGCAGTGCCACCTACCGGGTCCAATTGAGAACCTAAACCATTCTCGGATCCACTCGAACACGCACAAAAAATTTCATCAAAATCGGTTCAACCGTTTAGGAGGAGTTCAGTGAGAAATTTATATATAAAGATAATTTGTAATTTACAGTCCTTGTCAAATTTTTTGGCAGCTTTGGCTGTAGCCACACAGAACACAAATTTATATACCAATGCATATTATATTATATTATATGTATATACTAACGAGACAACTTAAGAATAAATAAATGCCAATTCTAGATTCTTATAATAATACTAGCTGCGACCGCGTCTTCATTCGTGTGGAATTTAAAGACAAAGAAGTGACTCATTAATCTATCTTTGCACGTATATTTGTCTATAAATATTATAAGAATGTAAATTTCACTTGTCTGAACTTTTTAAATTTTTTTGAAAAAAGTTGTTGTAGGTGTCTTTGTCTAAGTAATAACAATACATTTCAATCATTTTTAGAAATTTCTGTCTTTCTGTATGCTTGAACAAGAGTTTTAGTATAAGTAAGATATACGTGTGTGTTAATATCCTTACATATATACAATTTATATCATATAAACTATTATTAGATTTCTTGTATTACTTAGTATTACTTAAACTATTACTGTACCAAATTTCGTCAAAATCCGCCTAGTAGTTTTTGCGTGAATCCCTTACAAACGACAGACAGACAGACAGGCGGACAAAAATTTAAAGAAAAACCATGGAAATGTGTTCTGTCAGTGATTCTAAGAGTAGAGATTTATTTTTAATATTTAATATACAAATTTCGTCCCATTACCCTTTTATTATATGTATAGATTTTAACTTTATTTTCTACTAGCTTCTGCCTGCGACTTTGTTTGCGTGGAATAGTTACTTTGGGCTAACGCTAGCACGCAACGAAAGCTTACAAAAGTAAAGTAAAAAACGAATTTTGAAACATTCTTCATTGGTGCTCCGCTGCTATCCCGGTCTTAGCGTGATAATGTATAATAGCCTTCCTCGATAAATGAGCTATGTAACACTGAAATAATCTTTCAAATCGGACCAGCAGTTCCTGAGATTAACGTGTTCAAACAACTCTTCAGCTATATAATATTGTTTTTTTTTTTATTTTTTATAGTAGCACGGCAAAATGACTTATTGTTTTTTTTATTTTTTATAGTAGCACGGCAAAATGACTGCACTGTGCCTGATGGTAAGCACAGTACAATCCAAAAACAATGGCGACCACCGAGTGACACAGTATCCATCGCCGGTCACAGCTGTCATGCCGGCCTGCGAAAAGCTGGATATGCACAGGCTGATCCCGAAACGCGACCCGCAAAAGTGAATCACTATGACGGGCTTTTTCGCCATATGCATGGTGGTTGCGACCCAGTCAGGCTGTAAAACCCTACCACCCCGCTTTCGCCATTGCCTCGTTCGTTATTCAAGTTAATATCAAGTTAGTAAGTGTATTAGTATAGATTTAGTTGACGGTATTATACGCAAGCCCAAACTTAGGCTATATTCACAGCGACCAAAACGATTGACGAGGACTGTAGCTGATATTGGCAATGACATCTTCAACCTACCTACTACCTAAAACCTACTGTGAATTCCTTATTTTATAATTAGCAATTAACCAACACAAATAGTATGTAGGAAACATTTCAAATATTGAGCTGGTAATAAATATATACCATACTTATCTATAATTTTCAATTACTTCCTTACCTTTTTATTGCTTATGTGAATATAAGCTTTTCGCGTCTGTCTATGTGTTCCCTGCGTTCTTTTAAACTACACAACACGTTTTGTTACACTTTCCATTATAGTTTAGATAACTTACATTTGTATAAAGTCGACGAAAGTGAATATATAATAATAAACATCACGCAGGAGTTTTTGGGCGCGCGCATTGATAACACTTGCTAAACCTTAAAGGATAAATAAATGTAGATACTACAAAACTATACCTCATAGAAATGCCTACAGAAGAGTTGTTCATGATATATGGTTATCTCCTAAAAATAATCGATAGTAATCAGATTTATCTTTTACATATTATTAGTAAATTATCGGTTATTGCGACCGCGTTTATTTTGACAAATATGTATTAAACCTTATAGAGTTAGTATTTACAGGGCTAAAAAAAGTTTTTCTCTTCAAAACTTGAATAAGGGTTTCACCACCGGAGCAACACATACATTTCTATCGTGCAGCAGGCTTTTACATATTATTAGTAAATGATCGGTAATTGCGACCGCGTTTATTTTGACAAATATGTATTAATCCTTATAGAGTTAATATTTACAGGGCTAAAAAAAGTTTTCCACTTCAAAACTTGAATAAGGGTTTCACCGCCGGAGCAACACATACATTTCTATCGAGTCGCAAGTGCGTTACCAGCCTGTGTTTGGGAGAAGGGGGAGTGGGGAAAAGAGGAGGGAGAGAAGATGGGTATTCGGCGTTCTCACTGACCAAACGAAACGCAACAATGCAAGCACTGTTACTTCACGTCGGTTTTCTGTGAGAGGATTGTACTACCCCGAGGCGAGCCGACCCATTCATGCTCAAACCAGAGTGATAGCTTCAGCGTGGCTCTACCACCTACTCTACTGTACCAATTCAAATCGATAAACGTACGCGAATTATTCGATAAAAGTTCGAACCTGGAGATATCGAATTAATACTCCAGCGGTCACACCTCTCGTCTACGCCGCTACTTCATAACATAAAAAAAAATAAACATATTCTTATATTAAAAAATACAAGAGTGGTATAACTTCACAGAGTTACTCTTGTAACTATCGTACAAAAGAGGTCCGTGTGATTTTTTTTAAATTATATAATTTAATTGTTTATATTTTTTTAATTATATTTTTGCTACAATTATAAAGAAAAGTACAACTAATTAAACAGTTGCAAAATCTGAATATTTGATTGCTCGAAACTGGGGGTAATAAGCTAACCGCACAGATTAATAATTCACACAGATAAAACAATTGAATCCGCCGCGATACCTGTTATTAAATATGCAAATTAGTTATTTATTCAAGTCGCAGCACTCCGCCTTAAAAGGGGATGTCTTTGTAACTTTCGCTAATATTCGAGACTGTGCTGTCATGTAAATTGTTATCTCTATTAGACATTTTCGTGAACAGAGACTTGAACATATTGAATTTTATTTATTTACCAACTTGATTAACTAAATTATTCGTTTCAAATCGATTTTAATCTTTGGACTGAATAAATTACAAAAAATATTCACAACTTTTGTAATGTACCACTTTTGAAAAAATACTTTCCTCTTCATAACTCTTAAATGTCTGAACTCTTACGACTGTCCTGAAAAAATGTAATACATGAGATATACTTAAATGACGATCGATTGAAGATGTAGTCCGGTGAAGCTGTTAAGACCTTGCTCGGTAAATATACCAGACTAGGCCCCCCTCGGCAGCAGCTCAAGCCTAGGTCCGTTCCCTCGGCGTGGAGCCCTTGAGTATGCTGCTCGCGCGATACAGTGACACAAAATCTTACATCACTGCCACAACATTACACATATCACCTCCACACACGTGCACACATACACGCTTACACATGTAAGTGGAAGGGTTTTATTTTTTTCCCTTATCAAACTGAAATAGTTTAGAATATTATCCGATACGAAATATATATAAGGGTTGTTGAGGTATGTATGCTTGGTACACATATATGTTTCAACAACTCATATATGTATGAATAGTTAGCTTAGCTTAGGTTAGCTAAGATAGGTCACGAATTGCATGTATCAGGCAACAGCCAAAGCCGAGGTGTGCCGCGCACCCTTGAGCTAGTTGTCAAAATAAAATCGATTGAGTGCCTTAAGCGCTCGCCTTAGTAGTCCGGTGAAGCTGTTAAGACCACTCTCGGTCAATAGCGTAGTCAGTTCGAAAAAAAAAGTTTGGTAAATAGCGTAGTCAGTTCGAAAAAAAGACGATCGATTGAAATAAGTGAAACATGCATCAGTAGAACATTTACTGTGTGTATCAATTTCATTGTAATCGCATATAAATGACATGACGTAATTTTCAAGTATTGTAACCCAAAAGGAAGTTGTTGAAATTAAATTATAATATACCATCAAAGACATACAACAAAGTGAGTATGTATATGTATATAATACTATATATATATATATATATATATATATATGTATATAATACTCATATATATGAACTAGTGGACTAGTATGCAAATTGAATAGTTCAAGTAATTTATAGTATAAATAAAAATCAATTGCCGAATGTATGTATTATTCAGAACGTGGCTGTACCTATTCGGCTATTTATTTTTGTTGGGTTTTTAATTGACAGTCAGGACAGGGTTTTTATAAAAGAAGATGTTTGAAAAATCATAGGGAGATGTGAAAATGTTGGGTTAAAAATATTGGCAAAATTGGCAGTTTTTTTTTTCGAACTGACTACGCTATTGGCCCTGCAAGGTCTTAACAGCTTCACCGGACTACTAAGGCGAGCGCTTAAGGCACTCAGCCGATTTTATTTTGACAACTAATGACTGGGCTGTTTTCCGATCCGGTGGTAGCTTTGGCGTTCATAAACGCCATCTCAGGGCCTAAATTGAATAAAGGATATTTTGATTTTGATTTTATGACCAATTTTTTTTTTTAAACTGACTACGCTATTGACTTAGCAAGGTCTTAACAGCTTCATCGGACTACTAAAGCGAGCGCGTAAGGCACTCAGCCGATTTTATTTGACAACTAGCTCAAGGGTGCACGGGCCACCTCGGCTTGGGCTGTTGCCTGATACATGCAATTCGCATCCTATCTCAGCTAACTTAAGCTAAGCTAACTATTCATACATATATGAGTTGTTGAACCATATATGTGTACAAAGCGTACATACCTCAACAACTCTTATATATATATTTCGTATCGGATAATCATACCCAAAAATGAATTTATTGTTTCTTACAAGATTCTCTGTAACTTTCAATGCACTTTGCCTTCTACAGCACAGTGTACACTAACGTAGGAGGCAAGGACATTTTTTATCTGTAAAAATGTAAGAAAATACTTAAATCAAGATTATGATCTTATAATCTAATCTAATCTACTTTTTCATACGCATAAACAGATTTAAAAAATATTTATGCCACTTTTTATACTTTTCAATAGTAATAACTAATTATAATGATTTTTGTAAAACCTAGTCACAGTAACCTTGCAAAACGGTTACAGTCATTCTAATGATGAACAACTTATAATTAAATAATAATTGTGATTTTCATCTGACGAATCTTATGCCAAATTCTTCTTGATACTGATACATAAGATAAGCACTGAATGATACTGAAATGCGACGTCATAGTTGATTTTTTCAATAAGTTATCACAAAAATTAATTGAACGTTATGCGATTATTTTAAGTAACAATAATATAATATACTAGCGAGCCCGGCAGAGATTGTCCTCCCTTGATAATAAAAAGAAGACCGGGTCCAATTGATATTTAATATATATATTGGATATTTAAGACCGTTTGCCTGTGACTCTGCATGTGTTCGTTAATATTCAATGCTTTAAGTATGTTGCAATAATTTATAAGACGGATTTTGTGCAAATGTTATCTATGTTCAAGTATACAATAATACGTACATATCGATTTACATGACAATCGGTTGAATGGTACAAAATTTTCACTGCAGCGCCACCAAGTGGCGAGGTATAGTAAAATGAATATCATAAAACATTCTCTACGAAAGAGTGTACCAACTTTATACCAAAGTTATTTTATATATAGACTAAAGGATTACCGCCCGCTTCGTTTGATAATAAAAATATAAAAGGCTCAATAGAATCCAGAAGATAAGTAAAAAATCTACGAAAAAGTCCTACGCCGATACTTTTAGTAGTTATGGACGTGATTAAATTTTAAAAGAACTGTATTTTCATTGTATATACTATACTATACTAGGGGTATGCGAATAATGCTGAATGTATGCGAATTTCGAATTGAATATTCGAATAATTCGACGAATATTTTATAATAAAGAAGAATTTACAATAATAGTTATAGAAAAAGATACAACATTCTCCAATTACTTTTTTGCATAAAAACTTAAATAATTTTATAACATAAACAGTGTACTTTCTTATCTATTATAAATTTTCCATCTAGTTTAATTAAAATTCCTTTCACTGACAGTCATATCTATGAAACTAATTTTGTATATTAATAATTATTTAGTATTTGATAAATATCGAATTAGTTAAGATCATTAAAATAGTTTGAATAATTCGCATAATTGAAATTATTTGAATAATTCGATTAGTTCAAATTATTTGAATAGGTCGAATGCTCGATTCGAATTTCGAATAGAATTATTTGGTTCGATTCACTATCGAATAATTCGTTAATTGGAATATTCGCACATTCCTTATATATAGATTTCTATTGTTGCAAAAGATATAATCCGCCGTGGTCTGCGGGTAAATTTTGCTCCCGCACACCAGAGTAGGCCCCCCTCGGCAGCGGCTCAAGCCTAGGTCCGTTCCCTTGGCGTGGAGCCCTTGAGTACGATGCTCACGCGATACAGTGACACAAAATATTACATCACTGCAACAACATTACACATACCTCCTGCACCTCCACACACGTGCACGCACACGTGCTTACGCATAAAAGTGAAAAGGTTTTTTTCCCTTATCGAACTGAAATAGTTTAGAAATTTTCCGACACAAAATACATATAAGGTTTGTTGAGGTATGTATGCTTGGTACACATATATGTTTCAATAACTCATATAAGTATGAATATGTAGCTTAGCTTAGGTTAGCTCAGTTAGGTCGTGAATTTGAATTCAGGGTGGGGACCCAGATGAAGTATCTGGGCCTCACCCTGGACGGACGCTGGCGGTTTGAGCCCCACTTCAAGTGGCTCGAACCGCGCATAGTCGGAGCGGCGGCAGCGCTCCGACGGCCATGGTGCTCGCCGGCTTCATTCCTTGGAAGCTAGAGGCGGAGGTGCTTGCCGCCGTATATCAGTATACGGCGGTCAAGAAACAGGTGGGGGAGCCTGAAGCTCCCGAGGAAATAGAGGAAAGGAGAAGGATGGAGAGAGAGGGGCAGATAGAGAAGTGGAGGCAGGATCTGGCTTGAGCGTGGTACGGTAGAACGACTATCGACGCCGTCCGCCCGGTTCGGCCGGATTGGTGTCGCCGGAATTGGGGCTCCCTGACGTTCCGTCTGGTGCAGGTGCTAACCGGGCACGAGTGCTTCGGTTGGTACTTGCACTGGATAGCTCGCAGAGAGCTAACCACCGTATGCCATCAGTGCGGCGTTGACCCGTACACCGTGCAGCACACTCTAATAGCGTCGCACTCTGGCTGCGGCGATAGGACAAGATCTCTCGTTGCCGAGCGTGGTTGCGGCCATGCTCGGTAGCGAGAATGTATGGAATATTGTGGCCTCCTTCTGCGAGGAAGTCGTCTCGCAGAAGGAAGCAGCGAAGAGGGTCCGCGAGCAGGACCCTCTGAGCGGTCGTCTCCTCCAACGGAGGACTGGCAGGAGGAGGCGGCAGTTCGATCGCTTCCTCCCGCTATCGTAGTTGGGCTTAGGGAAGATGGGGGCCGGTCGGGGGGACCCATCTTCCTCTTGCATAGGTCCGGCGGATGGAGGAGACGGCCGGTAATCACATAGCCGTCTCCTTCCACGGAGGAGCCCTGGCGACGCCTGTTTGACGCTGGGCCATCCGCTTAGGGCGACACGATGAAGTCCAATGAGATCTCGTGTTGCCGCAACCAAAGCGGAATGTAAGTAAAAAAAAAAGTTAAGTCGTGAATTGCATGAGTCAGACAACAGCCCAAGCTGACGTTGCCGTGCACCCTTGAACTAGTTGTTAAATAAAATCGGCTGAGTGCCTTAAGCCCTCGTCTTAGTAGTCCGGTGAAGCTGTTAAGACCTTGCGTAATCAGTTCGAGAAAAAAAATGCAAATTATATTTATAGTGTCTTTATACATTACAATTGGATATATCATAGTATATAGACATAATTAGTTTATATTAATCTTCACTTATTTCCTTAGAACACTTCATCCCTTACATCTTACAAAAACCATAGCCAATCAAAATTATTAATTGAAGAATATGAAACAATAGCAAGTTACGTGGTAGAAGCCGGCTGTGGTCCCCCGAGGATCGTTTAATTTAAATTATTTATTATAAAGCGAGTGGTCCCGAAGACTGCCGGCGATACAAGCTAATTTCCAAAATAAATATTAGCTCAATCAAAACTGAACCGGAGAGTCATTGTTATTTCGTTCCTTTCTAATTATTGTCTATAAATCTACTTCTTATTATTCTTAAGATTGAAATTTTATGCTTAAGGCCTGAACACAAATAAAAGTACAATAATATTGTCTTAATCCAATGTATGATTGCCAAAAATAATAGAAAATTATGTTTACCACGAATAACAATTACTGGTTACAAGACGGGGGCCACTTAACATTTTTTTGTTTTATTTTTAGTAACCAATCTTCTAGATTATTACTGTTATTTTCAAATAGGTATAAGTTTTTTGTGACACTTTCAATGTTCTAGCACAATAGTGGCCTATGTTAGAACTTTTCAGGGAGTTTTTGTACTATCTCAGATCTCATGCTCCTAATATTATTTTCCATCAACTTCCCTTGTGCATAATACGTAAAATCCACCAATATTACATAATATAGACTCAAATAACAAACGATTTAGAATAATATATAAAAGCCGTCACATGATAGGCTAATTGTCGGTTTTTCCACGGTGTGCGCGCGCATCGTAAAAATTTACTCTCATCATTTTTCCCCAACGCGCCAAAAGAAGTATAACTTCAATAATATGTCACACGTTAAAATTATACAAATATTATACGTGATATTTAACACAAAAATTTTTTAATTTAATTTTCTCTATTTGTTCCGTTTTTTATAGCATCGTATAAATATAGATTATAAAGTGCTTAAATTGAATATAAATACAATAAAGTATAATTTTATTAATATCAATTAATGTGGACATAAGTAATTAGTTTCAACGCGTATAGTAACCATGAGAGGTAATTTTATAGGAACGTATGGCTTTATTACAATTTTCAATAGTTTCACTATTGAAAAAAAAATTATCTACCTGTACTTTTTATAGAAATCATATTTATTCGTATGCAATGTACAGTGTATGAAAGAAGATTGTAAGTGTAACGATTATTTGATAAATATGTGTTGTTTTATATTAAGAAATGAACTCTAAGATGACAGACGTTTTGTCGTAGGATGCGGGCATTGTTTTCAATAAATTAAGCGTAGAACAAGAGCCCGGGCGCTTCACAAACAGCCTAAGGCCCGCGGCCTCCGTCAACACAATTATTATACTCGGACAGTCACCCTCCGTGTCGATAAACACCCTCTAAATAAATTAACTGGACTCTATCCAAAACATTTCTGTTTCACTGTACAAAAGCTTAATTAATTTACAATATAACTCACATTATTTAGATTAGAAATACTAGACACGAGTAGTTATCGTGTTTAAGAGAGCGCATTTATCGACGTAGTTTCTAATCCTACAAAGAACTTGAGCTATAGTTAAAGAAAAGCATCGTAGTCTAGTTTTCTCCTAGATAGTTACCACTTTTCAGTCTAAAGTTATCACCAAGCATCTATAAATATATTCCAGTAACATAACTCAATATGAACCTCCTTTTTTCGGCTTAATTCAATTAGCGCTCGTCACGTTTGCATTTAAAATAAAATTGCGTTCAAATGCTTGGTTAATTTTGCTCAATCTCCTTGCATTTTATCTTAGAACTCAACTCTAATGGACTGCATGGTTGAATTAGTGGTATAAGGGGCTACTTCGTTCCTGCCGCCGCCGCTCTGAATACTGTTAATTCGAATTCCACACAGTCCAATTATTTATCTAATTCACAGACAAAACACAGTCTTGCCTGTTTTTTTTTATATCATAGGAGACAAACGAAGAGGTAGATCACCTGATGTTAAGGGAACACCACCGTCCATAGACACTTGCAACAGCAGAAGAGTCGCAAGTGCGTTGCCACCCTGTTTTTAGGGGGAGGGGTAGTGGGGAAGGGAGCAGGGGGAGGGGAGGTGGGTTATCCGGTGCTCTCATTGACTTAACAAAACGCAATAATGTAAACACTGTTACTTCACGTCGGTGTTTCTGTGGGTTGGGTGGTACTACCCCGTGCGAGTCGACCCATTCATGCTGAAACCAGTGATGGCTTCAGCGTGGCTTTACCACCTATAAAACAATGTTTTGATGCCCAATGCTGCGGTTGTTATTTCATAACGAAATAAAAAAGAATATATCTATTTCCAGTGTCGTGTTAAATATCGTTTCTATAATATTAATTTATCTGTATAAAATTGTTTCAGGCTACGTTTAACAATGACCGCGCGCTCCCCAGCGCAGGTCACGCGCACGAAGAAGCAAAACCATGCCAATATACCGTGTCCAATTGAAAATTGCGCAAGATTCACATATGGGAAACTGCCTGATCACTTGACAAAAATACATGGATTAACAGGTGCTGAACGAGACGCACTCAACGAACAACAAAGGAAGCGGTTCTTTAACGGTGAATTATGTCAAGTACGATATTTAAAAGAATCTGCAATACGAGACCTTTGGGGTGCTGATTACGAAGACCCGCGCATCAGAGCGAAGATCCATCAAAGTTTCGCTTTAGTGAAGATAAGGATTATACCGCTCGCAGCGACTCAAAGATCTCGGCCACTAACGGAACAAGATGCCAACGTTCTTACAGCTTACAATGCAAGAACTGCTCCGCGACCTTCACGTACCCAGCGACCTAGGACTAGAGCACGGCCGTACCCAGCGCCAAATAACAATCAGAAGGAATGTGGAACATCCAGTGAGTCTAGTGAAGAAGAAAATAGTCGTAATACCTTACCTCCATCGCCTCCGCCGTCTTCCCCATCATTACCACCTTCACCAGCTCCGTATGATCTCCAACCAGTGGAGACGCGCTTGCGAGACATATTCGATTCTAAAATTGATGCTGGTTATAAAGCAGTTATTGATGACATGAAAAAATCAATGACAATGGGTAGAACTCTCGGAGCTAGGAAGCGAAAGGCCTATCGAACTTATAGACGATATGCAAAGCGCTTGATAGCTTATCTACATAGACAGCATTCACCTTTGGCTTATGATGTTGACGTATTACTATGCGGTGAGAGACAAGTTTGCTCCTTTTTAGAAAGGATAAACAGTGAACACAAAACCAAAACATTGAGGAACTACGTCGTAGCTGCGATAAAATTACTGGATTCGCGTCTGTTTGCCATAGAGACAGATCCTACGTGCAAAGAAAAGGTGGCATCAATGAATCGAGTTTATAATATGCTACACGGACGACTCAACGAATGTGATAGACTGCTTGCAGCTAAAGGAACATCAAACCAGGAAAAGCAACCTAGTTTTGATAGTGTCATGGAACAAAGTTTTAACGAAAGTTTCAATGATTTGGTTTAAAAATAAAATGTTTTTGTTCGATATAAGCTTTTGCCAAACTAGAACATGTTAAAGATTTTTATGTAAGTATTTTTTAGATATGTATAAGTAATAATAAGAATTTACATCAACTGAATTTAAGATCTCTAGATGTTTTAAGTCAGTAGTAACGATGCACCAATAAAATCTCATAAACGTGTGTAAGAAGTAAAAACGAACTCAAAAAATAAACGATATAATTTTCCTGTACAAATCATACATATTTTTTTTGTGTGTTCACTTAGGGTCCGTCTACCATAAATCTTGTTACAAGTATTAAACTCAAATTATTATCTCTAGCACAGAACAGCAGCTAGACAACATAAACAAAAATACATATATTGCATTTAATATATAGAAACCTTTAGAAAAATAATAATAAACATTCCTACAATATCTTCGTGTTATTACAATAAAAGGTAAACGTAGTATTGAATACTTGCTTTAAAAAAGTTTGGATACTGTCGTATTAAATGCACCACGCTTGCCGACCACTGCCGCGGCAAGCTCGCGTTGTCCTTTTTCGTACGTCTAACCAAACCGAGATAAAAGAGCAAGATGTCGAACGTTCGGTGAGCGCGTTGCATTTATTAATACAGAAGTACCCAAGCTTTTTTAAAACAAGTATTCAATACGTATTTACCTTTTTTGTAATAACAAGGCTTGTATTGTTCTTAGAAGTTAGTTCAGGATTGTTATCTCATCTGTAACTTATACTCTAGTCAACAATATTTTAAACGTGTAGCACTTATGTAAAATGTAGACAAATAATTATTGTATGCAACGGTATGTACATAAATGGAATACGTGTCTCAAGCAATAAGCATTAAATATTGTAGTTAGTTTTCGATGTAATTTATTTATATAAGTAACGCAATAAATCTTACCAAATACTTAGGTTTAGATACCCTCCGATATCTATAAATGTTTATAGCCTAAAAGTCTTAGACGATTTTCTTTATGAAAATATTAATACCGTGTATTTTGTAATTTAAATTTCATATAAGTTATTATTATTAACGTGGTGTTTTATTAGCTCCAAGATATAAGGGAATCCTCTGTATATAACATTATTTTATTAAAAGGAATAATTATAACACAGTATAAATGAAAGAAATTGTCCTCCAAATAGTATTATGATTGTTTTTACATAGTCATTGTCTTTTCATGCATAATCATTATGTACTAGTTGATCCCAATTATTTATTTCTTCTTACTATTTTATTACTATTTTTTACTCGTCGACTTCGAATAACTACGAGTATTTATAACTCTATTAAAATACCGCCACCTGTTGACCAAAAATATAACTAATACAGATTAGTACTATGTGTTACTAGATGGCGACACAAACGAGTAAATTCTGTATCCTATAAAGTTATATTACCCTGGTACTTGGCGATCGTAACCATCTGCTCCAGATTCTCCACCAAGCATAACCCACGTTCCAAACGTTCCACTTTATTAACAACAACTACTACTCTACCGATATTATAACTCAGTCGGTGGATTTTATTTGCAAATAATATTGTGTAGCATTGTCGTAACCAAAGAAGCAAATAAAAATGAATAACACTTTTATATTGTTGGGTTGGAGGTTATGTAAAATATTTTAGATGCCACATTCTCTTACTCACACAACTATTAAATCGTTGATCTATGAACATCAACAATGAAGTGGAATCATTAATTTTTACATTCCCAGACGGACGGATGTGATCTAATCTATCTACAATTACCGTAAAACCAAATAATAATTAATCGTGCCAATGATTGCTTCAAGAATTTCTATCGATTAACATTCATGTGCCACTTCACTCAGTCAAGAGTTTTTGGCCTACACGCTTGATTAGGTCACAAAAAAAGGGATGAGTTTATTCCGTGTGATTAGGCATCTCTTCCCTCTATTTTTATTCGTTGTTTAATAGAAACTGAGTTTTACGTCATTGACTTTTACTGACACGATTGATTGGAGCGTTTGTTCTTTATCGAACTTATAGTGATTTTGGTGAATCGTTACGCTATTGTGTGTAAAGTCAATTTTAATAGTTAACTATAAAACTAATGAAGATTGTAAGTGATATAAGAATTACGTTAGAACGACAGCGCCGAAAAAAGAACTCATTGTGACCACTTTTACATCTATACGAATAAGGAAAATTAAAATGTCTGTTTATAATATCAAAATAACCGTTGTTTATTGAATGTATAAGAAAGTATACACGGTAACTGAAAACAAAAAAATAAAATAAAATTATAAGGAGAGATACCTACTAAATATTGATAAAAAAAGTGTGTGTGTACTTATGTACACGCGTTAGAAGTTATACTTCTTTGGCGTAACAAGATAAAAATTTCATCGTTCGCCTTATTCTACGTTTGTAGAAAAAAACAACACTAAAAATAGAAAAAAAGGTATTTAATACATTGAAAGTTTAATATACAAAGAAACACAAACAACAAATTCAAAGAAACAAGATGTTGACTATAGCTAAGTTCAGGGTGCCGGTTTCTCGTGACAGTGTGCGCGCGCATCGTAAAAATTTACTCTCATCATTTTTCCCTAACGCGCCAAAATAATTATAACTTCAAAAATGATTTTTTTTGTGTCGGTTTGTTCCGGCAAATCTCCAAAACGGTTGAACCTATTTTACATATTTAAGAAAGAAAGGGAAGACTTCCGTGCCAATGACTAATTCTTTTTAAAGATATAAACACAGACGACGTCGCGGGCGGTTGCTAGTTATTAAAATAAAATTAAAAAAATATTTACATGCGTTTTAAGTAAGTCATGTTATCAAATGTTAAATTCACGCTCTATGACGTTACTGTTTTAAACCAAATTTATTGCCTTCGTATGTACGATTGTGCTTCAATTAGAGAAAATAATGCCGCTCTAAAGAGTTTACTTGTCACTTTGGACACAATTATTATAGTCATAAGATAAAATTAACACAAAATTGGTATAAAAATTAAACCATAATAGGAAGGTAACAACAATAAAACCAAAAAATATACTTAATTAAAAACCACGTTTGATCGCGGCCACTTTTTAGTTGAAAGTCTTTAGGCATATTAATGTAACAAAAATACTATCTCGATTAAACATTTCAAAAGATATCTAACACATAAAGTTTGTGTTTATAACTATAAAATTGCTTACTATACTCTAATTACTTACTACTTAAATTACTTATGAAGACATAAGTACTTCATGATTCAGTCAACATGCCTGAAATTACTGGTTTTATATTTAGGTAAGTAGTTTCAATATTTGCCCTATTTATTGACAATATTTATATGTAAATAGGCAAAGATAAAAAAAAAATATAGTAAATAACTTTTACTGTGATGTTTGTTTGCCGATTTTCGTTTTTATCGTTCAGTAGTTATCGACGAGTATTAGTATTCTCGATAAAAAAAAGTCGAAGGAGTCATAAGGACCGCCGAGAGAATACTCAAAACATTAATATTAACTGTTCTTTTTTGAGGTAGTCCGGTGAAGCTGTGAAGACCCTGCTGGGTCAATAGTGTAGTCATTTCGAGAAAAAAAAAAGGAAAAAAAGTTCTTTTTTGAGTTTTTAAATCAATTATAGTCTGATTTATGTAATTTGAAATTAATAACATGAGTCTGGGCTTCACATCTATTGGCACTCCGAGCAAAATTATATACTTTTTCCCAAATTAATTAATTAATCATTCAATCAAGCTCAATACAGGATATCAATATTACATGTATACAAACCGCTATACTACGCGCGTTGCTAGTCTGGCGTAAGGTAGTCCGGTGAAGCTGTAAAGACCCTGTCGGGTCAATAGCGTAGTCATTCGAGAGAAAAAAAAATAGTCTGGCGTAAGCACAATACGTTACGAGCATTTCGAAGTCATTGGTAACACGAACCCATAAGGTTTTTTTTCTACCAAAAATCGCTCAACGTGGCTAAAGAAGTTTTCATTTTAAAAGAATTGGAAATACTTTTATTTTCTATACCATCGACAAGTCTTTATTTATAACTCTTTATTCGTCATACTTCACTATCCTTATGTCGACTAATATATATATATACACACGTATAATAGAAATGTAAATACAACGTGACTGAATTTTTTAGATTTTTGTGAAAAAAGTTGTTGCAGGTATCTTGGAATAAGATACATATACGTACATTTCAATCATTTTTATAAATGCGGCCAGAGTCCTCAATACAGGTAATAATAATATCTATATTATACTAACACGTGAAGAAAAAAGTGTATATCCATTATTATGATCGAATTACGACTACTGGTTTTTTTTAATTCGGTGATGCTAGAGAACATTGATTGACTGTGTCAGACTCAGAGGTCATATGTGACATCGATTTGGGTGACACCCATGGAGAGAGACGAAAAATTGATTGAAAATAGGCTGAGTGCCTTAAGCGCTCGCCTTAGTAGTCCGGTGAAGCTGTTAAAAACTCACCTACATCACTTGAACACACATATGAGATCATCTCTCTCACATACGTGCACATACATACACATGGTGGGAGGGTTTTGTTTTTTTCCCTCAACGAACTGAATCGAATAGTTTTAGTTCGTTTCATTCCGATATACACGTATTCATTTGTGAATCATGCAATTTCGATTGCATGCTTCACAAATGTATATATGTATGAATAGCTTAGAATAGTTAGCTAGGTCAGACGCGACTTTTTCCAGGTAACAGCCCAAGCCGAGGTGCGCGTGCGCCCTTGTGTATGTTACCTAAAAACCAAATCGGCTGAGTGCCTTAAGCGCTCGCCTTAATAGTCCGGTGAAGCTGTGAAGACACTGCAGGGTCAATAGCGTAGTCAGTTCGAGAAAAAAAAACTGTTAAGACCTTGCTAAGACAATAGCGTAGTCGGTTCGAAAAAAAATACGAAAAATTGCATCATTCTAATATTTATCTACTGCAACGACTAAATTGGACATCATTAGATTAATATGTGGAGACATATTGGAAGGTTCTTATTCTGTCACGTAGTGACTTTCATTTTCATCTACAATTATACGTTTTCTATTTTGTCTTTTTTTAATTATGGCCCATTTTCTACGATTCAGTGTATTGTATTATATGTAAATCTAAATATGTCCCATGCCACTGTCTTCTTGCAATATATTTTTAACTGACATAAGGAGCAGGGATCCCTATTATTTGTAAAAATGTTAACAGGTTTCTAAATAAAGATATTTCATTTTTTACCTATGTAAGGTGTAAAAGCAAAAACGCAGCTGTCCACCTTTGCAAATATACGAAATACTTTATATTTACAGTTAATTTTAATGATTTATTAGACTAAATACTATGAAAATAAAATTAGTTATATTTCCTAATGGTAATTTTGGTTTATGGGACCTATCATTCATAATAACTTCTTTACATAGTACAAAATGAAGTCGGTTCCGATGTCTGTTCCCTTAGATCTTTTATACTATTTAACAGATTCTAATACAGTTTTCAGCAATAGATATAGTGATTCAAGACGAAGGTTTATATGTATAATATAACATATTGTAGAATAGAATAGCCAAAAAATTCAAAGATTTGTAATGTGATGTCGAAACAAACATATTTTTGTGCTCTTAAATCGCAAACGCTGGCTAATAAACTTTTAATTTGGTTGACTAATTTAACGAGATAAATAAATTAATGTACTACAGAATTGTGTATCTTAAAAAGATCGGTAAAAAAGTCCTCGATGGTATATATGTATCTCTAAAGGATAACCCACAGTAACCATTTTTATCATTTTACAAAAATAACTATGTGATATTTACTTATTATTCTTTTTCCAATTAAATACATTACATACGTTGTACATGTCCTGTAGATCAAAACTGCCCTTAACAATATTTAATTAAAATGGATATCTACATTGCATATGTGCGAAGTTGGGGCGGGCCGCTTGTAATATTATAAATGTGAAAATGACTGCACTGTGCCTGATGGTAAGCACAGTACAATCCAAAAACAAAGGCGACCACCGAGCGACCATCGCCGTCGCCGCTGTAGTGCCGGCCTGCGAAAAGCTGGATATGCACAGGCTGATCCCGAAACGCGACCCACAGAAGCGAATCACTATGACGGGCTTTTTCGCCATATACATAGTGGTTGCGACCCAGTTGGGCTGTAAACCCTACCACCCCTCATTTGTTTATTGCGCTTCCAGAATTTAGACACTTGATCGATCATCATAAATCGTTTTGCATGCACATTGAAAGAAATATATTGAAAAATATACTGCAACCGAATCAAATCTACATTAGTATTTAATTTAAATCGATATCTACATTGCACCCGTGCGAAACTGGGGCGTGTCGCTAGTTAAGAATGAAATATAATCGTAATAAATATTTTTGTTTGGCACTCCTGTAACTCTTATGTACTCCACTGTCCATAGTAATGGGGTAGTGACGCACTTGCTTATATAATGATAAGGGTCTATTAAAAGACCCAAATGGTTTTTGAAATGTTATGTTATATTGTATTAAAATAAAATGATTACTGCGATGTTGCCAATGGGAAATTCCATCGAACACGGTGCTTGTTGTCAACAAATCGACTCTAATGAACTCTTGAAAAAAAAACACTTAGTGATCGTAGCAATAGAGAAATTACAAAAAGTCGACAATCGACCGCTATGTAGTCTACAAAGTTTAATTCGTCATTTTTTCTTAATTTATATACTATGAATAAGATATTTCGAAATAACATAAATCTTTTCCTCTACAAAGAACGATTCATACTATGTACAATATACTATATAAACAGTAACGTGCAGAATTCTATTAACATAAATATAAATACTTACGATACTAAACATTCCCCATTGCACCCGTTTAGTTAACGTATTTGTTTAAAATAAATAAAACTTTGTTTATAATATTGTAAAAAATAAAACCGTGGAATGCCTTGTTTGCAATCTGCGTAATATATTTTATTTTTAGTTACCTTAATATTTATCGTATGAAAATTGCAAAATCGTTTACGTAACCAAAATTTTAAGTATATCGAGTTTAGCAGATAACGATGTTTTTTTTTTCTAATTTCAGATTGTTGGTGTTAGAACTTTCTGGTTCTTCAATATATTTTATAGTAATATGTTATCAGATATCGGTGCAATGCGGTCTTCGTTTGTATGCACTTACTACTCATTTTTTCTGATGTCCTTGTACAACAAGTTCCTGGTATGATAAGTTGTTGCAATGAGTGCAATGCAGTCATTGAGTGCAATGCAGTCATTGCAACGGAGCAATTGTTTTTTTATTGAGCTGTTTTTTATAATAAGTAAACGATGTATTTATTTATAAGCATTGTAGAAAATTACCAATTACACGACGGGATAATACTGACCTGAGTCGAATTTTATTAATTATCTCTTATCGTAACTCTTCTAAGCACATAGATAATTTATAAGGATTATTGTTTTATGAAATAAGAACGTTCGCTAGCGGGCTGCTAATTAAATCATTAACAATAGAAGAAAGTTTGAATAATTGTTGTATTTTATAAATCGCATTTACTCACTTATAAATAATTGCACAATATCGCAAGGAGGTCATTCTGGTGAATGACCGAGAGGCGCGCATTGACCCAGAGAAGGGTGCTCAAAGGGGATAGGGCCCCTTTGGCGCCGTTCACAAAAGGAAAGAACACTAGGCTGCCATAAATGCAAGGAGGTAGAGCTGCATACATGCACTTTGCACCGAATGCACATGACGTCATTCGTTTAGCTCTGAATTGATTGCCGTTGCTCTTTACAATAATAATTATGGTACCGAGATGAATATATTGTCTCACATTTTCCATATCTCCGTACGCAAAGGAGATTTTACTACGACCACATCGTAAAATCTACATTATATGGCTACAGAAGTAGACAGATAAATTATAAAATCTAATAGTAAAATCACAATGTATACAAATCAAGAATTAATGATTAAATATATACATATATTAGAAAATTAAAACCACGACGAATAGTTTAACTTTTTTAATCGCAAGATACAAAGTCATTATGGGTGTATTTGGATACGTTCAAAGGTTGATTGTTAATAGTTACGTCTATTCAATATGTAGTTTTTGACAGTTTTTGTTGATTTTTTTTTATATCATAGGAGGCAAACGAATAGGTGGGCCACCTGATGATAAGTGGTCACCACCGTTCATAGACACTTGCAATACCAGAGGTCGCAGGTCGCGTTTGGGAGAAGGGGGAGTGGGGAAAAGAGGAAGAGTAGGGGAGTTGGGTATCCGGCACTCTCACTGACCGAACGAAACGCAACAATGCAAGCACTGTTACTTCACGTCGACTTTTTTTAATCGCACGATACAAAGACATTATGGGTGTATTTGAATACGTTCAAAGGTTGATTGTTAATAGTTACGTCTATTCAATATGCAGTTGGGTAATATGTAACCCACATATAGTATCTACTAAATATAATAGCTTTATGTAAAGGAAAACAACGTGATGAGGTCATAGTATGGTGGTACGGCTTTTTCTAATGCCCGACTTTTTAGATATCATTTTTAAGTTGAAAATCTGTCTCCAAGCGCCTTACGGTGTGTTGAATGCATCCAAAATGTTATAGACCAGTCCAAGTCTAACTCTAACGTATTTAGCACCTTATGTGGTCTACGAAAACTCAACATCCGGTGAAATTATTATCAAACTATAAAACCTATAAACTCATTCATGCTGAAACCAGTAATAGCTTCATCGTGGCTCTACCACCTACTTCTGATTGATAAAATGTAACCCACATACAGTGTGGTCTATAGTATTTACTAAATATAATAGCTTTCTGTGAAGGAAAACAACGTGATGAGCACATAGTGTCATAGGGCTTTTTCTAATGCCCGACCTTTTAGGTACCATCTTTAAGTTGAAAATATGTCTCCAAGCGCCTTACGGTGTGTTGAATGCATGCAAAATGTTACAAGCCAGTCCATATCAAGTTTAATGTATTTAGCATTTCATGTGGTCTACGAAAACTCAATAATTTGGCGAAATTATTATCAAACTATAAAACCTATAAAGAGTAATAAAGTATATGTTTTTTTTAATATGATTCAGACATCTATAGTAAAAAAAACACTTGTAAATAATTCATAGGAAGCGAGACAGATTTAAATGTACGAGAAACATACTACTGTCTCATTTTTACCTATCACGGTAAAGACGGTACTTGACGGTACTGACGTACAGTTTTAAACAGTGATTCGTTATTGACGCATATGTCCTATCGGCCCACTTAAGAGTTTGAATACAAAACATCACCCAGAGCGTTCGTCTCATTTAGTCAGAGGATTGAAATAGGTCGCGCTTTGTGAGCAGTTCAAGGTAGCATAATGTTACAGAAATAGCCTGTGAGTAAATCTAACTGAAATAACACCGTTTTACAGAATAACGTAGTGGTTGGTCCGTTCCTGTGCTATCTACTTATTAAGCTCTTCTAAGATATCTATACATATACATAATAAGAATGTATATCTAACGAAAAAAAATGTTACAAGTGTCTTTGAATAAGTAATAAAATACATTTCAATCATTTGTAGAAATATCTATCAGTTTATTTGCGTTTCAGTTTGTTTGCTCACTGCTAAAGTAATGTGTTCACGATAAAACCTCACCAAGAAAATCATAAAGTATATGTCCTCCAGTAACATTTATTCAATGTATGCGTAATATATATATATATATACTCAAATCAAATCAAATCAAAAATACTTTATTCAGTTTAGGCCCTAATAAGGCGCTTATGAACGTCAAAACTATCACCGAATCTAATACTATATATATATATATATACGTTAAAAAGGTACTCGATCGAGTTTCTTGCCGGTTCTTCTCGATGGCTGGGCTGTTTTCCGATTCGGTGATAGTTTTGACGTTCATAAGCGCCTTATTAGGGCCTAAATTGAATAAAATATTTTTGATTTGATTTGATTTGAGTTTAGTTTTGGTTTTATTAAAATCGGTTCACTATATCAAAAGTTATTGTAGTTTTGAAGACGACGTGACTTAAGTACGAGAGAAAAATAGATAAGTAAATGGATCTTATATAATCAGATGATTTTCTTTGTCACTGTTTTTTTACATTAGATTCCACGCGGACGGAGTCGCGGGCACAGCTATTTATATAAATAAACGTAATATACGTCTGCTGTTGTGTGCCCATCATGCAAAAGCTACTGGATAAAATTCTATCAATGTTTTTAGTTTAATTTGGTCTTTATCTAAAAAATATCCCGATAACTTCATTGAATATAAAGTTATTATAATTTTAAGAAGTACAATCGGCTGACAAATAATGGACACAAGGTTAATAATGTATTTTTAATAACCTTGGAAAAAATAAATTTGTATTGTTAGTCAAATACCAACAAAATACTTATTTAGAAGGTAATACACGGCAATTATAAATGATCTATTATAACCATAAGCCAACATTATGCACGGCAATGTAATAATTGAGTTCTTCTGGATGCCTGGAGAATTGCGAAATTTGTCTCTCAATTCAAGGAAATGTCAGAATCACGGAAGAGTTGGCTACCCAAAATGTTAAAACGATACAAATTATATCTATTTCCTGTATTTATAGAACTAAAACGAATTAATACTCCTTTTCAAGGGTACATATGGACGTCATCACGACACCAACTCAAGACGTTTTGCCAATTTCAAACTCCGATAACATACCTGAATAAAGTCTACCGCATAGTAGCGCTGTTAGCATGTTTGTTTAGTTCATGGTGAAAACCGTGAGTGTAATTATTAGGTATACAGGTATATATATTTATATGTTCACTTAGAGATGCTATCCATATTTTTGGAGAGATACCGGATGAAAACTGAATTGTAACTGAAGCGTTTTTGACGCTGTGAATTTCTGTCTACATCTTATTAATTATTAGCCAATTATTATATTCAGTAAAAAGTAATACGCTCATGTGTATAAAAATCAAATCTATCATACATTTTCTGCTGGACTAATGGAAATTTGTGTATTATATATTAGGTCTTTACCTATGAAATTGCCGTTTTGTATGAAAAAAATTAAACGAATTTTTTTCATGTATTTTTTATTTGTATTAATCGAAGTAATCACCCATGCAATCAATGCATCTTTGCCAACCAGATCTCTGAAACCAATTTTGAAAATTCTTTTACCAATAGAAAACTACGTTATTTATGAGTGTCATAGGCTATATATACCAAAAAATGAAACCCAAAAAATGAAAAGACTTTTTTGTGGCAGTCGGATTTGCAAAGTCGGAGAAAAAACAGTCGAATAAAAAGGTTTCTTATGAACGCTGCCTTAACGATGAGAGATATATGATTGACTTCTAGAGAAAAATTGTAGAGCTTAATAATGCCTACAAAAAAGTCACTGACATCATATGTCTAACTTCAGAGTTTTTTTTATTACCAGGGCGGGACAACGTCCGCCGTGCCAGCTAGTATTATATATCTATAGGAAACGAGTCTACTTTGAAAGTGTAATAGTACAGAAGAAATGCACTTGAACAGCAAGGAAAGTATTAATTGTATGCCATGCATAGCAAAACTTTTTTTTTTATACTGTAGTTAATACTTTATAGATTTTAGCGTATGACCGCAATCTCGTCTGATCATAAATGCCCCGATGCAGTCTAAGATGGCAAACACGCCAAACCAAAAAGCGGATTGGTTCTCACGTACATCTGCCGGAACAAACCAACAAATGCTTGGAGACAGATTTTCAGCTTGAGGCTTGTAGCTAGCCAAGCGGGCTTAGAAAAAAACCTGCCACCATGATACGTTTCCATCATGATGTTTTCCTTCACCAAAATCTCCGATTCAGTAGCCTCCATCGATCGAGACAGTGTCCGAACACGTTCCAAAACGTTATGGTGGTTAAAACGTATTACATCGTAACATACTGTTGACGTAAGTATTATACCTGTGGAATGGTATTTTATATGTTCTTTATATATAAATTTCTTCTGTACATACATACAAACGTATGTCAAACTCCTCCTAAACGGCTAGACCGATTTTGATGAAATTTTGTGTGCGTGTTTCAGTGGATCCGAGAATGGTTTAGATTTACAATTGGATCCGCTAGGTGGCGCTGCGGTTGAATTTTATATTTTTTTAAATTATCAGGGTGGGATAACGTCCGCCGGGCCCGCTAGTAGGTATGTCAATTCCTATATGCAAATTAAGAATACAGAGTAAGAAGAGACTACCAAATATGAGGTCTGTTATAAAAATACGCTGACTGTTTTAATTGCGCGGCGCGAGTTGGTTTCAGGACAATCTGCTTGGTATCATTAGATTAACACAGATTAGCTGATTAAAACGCCGTTCTCCCGTCGCGAATATCTTCATTTGTTGATAAGCTACACGGCTTTTAGTAAAGTGTTTTTTTTTTGTTTGTCGGAATATAAAATTGACACCCTGAAGGAGCAAAGAATCGCTGTGACGGTCAGGCAATCTGCAACTGAAACATTTGCCATGCTCAACACGGCTTATGGCAATGTTGCCATGAAGCGTACTGCATGTTTCAAGTGTGGCCGACATGATTGACGACGATGAACATCCTGGGCATCCTTCGACATCAAGTGACGACCCACATGTTAACAAAATTAACGTCCAACCGTTAGTTCTTACGAAATTTTGACCGAAAAATTGAAGACGCACCGCGTCGCTGCGAAATTTGTGCCACGCTTGATGACCGACGACCTAAAAGCCAATCGCGTCCGGTTTTGTCAGGGACTATTTGATTGTTCAAATGCAGATGAAAACTTCTTATCGAGTCTTCTTCTTGTTCCCACAACTAAAAAAAAACCCTCAAAGGAAGAAAATTTGAAACGATTTCGGAGACTAAGGCGAAAGCGACAAAGAAACTGAATGTCATCCCAAAAGAAGCATTCTTTTGCACTGTTTCAACAAGGAGGAACATCGTTGGGATAAGTGTGTGCATTGGGAAGGAGAGTACTTTGAAGGGGACCAATTAAATTGCATTATTTTTATGACGTCCGTCCGCGTTTTTTTTAACAAAGCTCGTACTTTTCAATAGGTGTCAAATAACATCTAAGACTTGAGACATCCAAGCCAACCTCACCTGCACGTGGTGCACCTTGCTGAATAACGTACGAGGCGATGGCGAAAGCGAGGTGGTAGGGTTTTACAGCGTGACTGGGTCGCAACCACCATGTATATAGCGAAAAAGCCCGTCATAGTGATTCGCTTTTGCGGGTCGCGTTTCGGGATCAGCCTGTGCATATCCGGCTTTTCGCAGGCCTGCATGACAGCGGCGGCCAGCGATGGATCGTATGTCACTCGGTGGTCGTTATTGTTTTTGGATTGTACTGTGCTTACCATCAGGCAAAGAGCAATCATTTTGCCGTGCTACTAAAAAAATTGTGTATACAATCATTTTACGTTACTTTATAGATTATTTATATATATATATATACACTTTAAGAAACTTTTTGCAATATAGACGTTAACGTTATGTATACTCTAAACGTATTTACAGATCACATAAAGGATCGTTGTTACAGTTCTCGCCAAGCTTGTTGGTCGTTCTGAATATAGCCATAAGTTGGAGCTTGCCCATAATGTCGTCAAAATGTTTATACAAAACAAAGTTAAAATATTATTATTGCAATCTAAAATTGGTATCATTTATCCTTAAACTGTCTCGGTGTTATTAAGAGTACATATTTATACTTAAAATTGTATTTTGGGCGTCTATCTTCAGAGCGGTCTAAAAGCTTGGTACGAACTGTATTTTGTATTTTACAAAAAATATATAAGTTCCTCAACATATTTTAAATAGGTAGGAACGAAAAATCTAGAGTGTAATTTATAATTTAGAAGAAAAAATTGATTCCTTAATAGATTGAAACAGTAATACAGAAATAATTGAACTAATATTATGAAAGCACATGCTTTATTAGCCAATAATTGTTTTTATTTACCTATACGATTTGTTGTGACTTGCATGTAGCAATACATTATTTATTGAACGATTAAATTTTAACAGCAAATGTCCTCGTTCCAGTTACAATATCTGGCACTTTCTATAAATATATCAGTGTATTTAAAGTTCGAAACATGAAAATGGAACATCGATTCTAATTTATGTAGTGAAACTCAGGGGTTTTCACATAAAGAATGAAAGACAATAGTCATTCCCACTTACTTGTGTAATAGACATTGTCGACTTTAAAATATTAACACTGTTATGTGTAGTTAATACAGTATATTTTGAATAGAACCAAAATACCATTTTATTGGTTTAAAGGTTATCAACTTTTAATATCATCCATCTTCAATCTTACCCACGCGCCGTTCAGCTTTAACAATGAGACAGATATACTACTAAATCCCCACGCCGGCTTGACACATGTGGACTAACGCAGAAAATGAGACCAATTTGAGAGAAATTTTCCTTTACTGCACGACCATGTAACGAAATAAAATGAGAAATAAACGTCAGCTGTCAATTCCGTCAATATTTTTGAAGATATCCATATCACATTCTGTCTCACTCACATTCCTATGTGGATATTTGTTTACTTACATTTTTCCATTTTCTTTCAAACGATACGATTGTCTAACAAAAACTTATAAAATATAGAAAATCGTAGAAGACCATTGTTATTTTCATCTCGTTAGGAATTCAATAATAAAATATAATCTATCTATCTATAAAAATCAATTGCCAAATGTATGTACACGAATAACTAATAGGCTAATTCTTTTATTGGTTTTCGTAACTGTTAAGACAATGTTTTTAGAATATAATACTTACTTAACAACAAAAGAATTGTCCAGTTAGATGCAGCATTCTGTGGTGATGCGTGTACAAACATTCGGGAATCTATTTTATAGGTCTAATTTCCATACAACATAAATAGACATAGTCTTTTTATTATACGTATTTTGTCATTTAACGGTCAGGGAATTTCAATAGGTAGATTGCACAGTATCCGGCTTTTAATTTGGCACGTCAGAGAAAAGATAGAGAGAGTCCACTACGTTCGGGTTTACCTATATAGCGTTATCTTTGTCTATCGCAATCATTGCGCTGTACGATAGAGCAGACACTTTACAAAACCGAATGATCTTAGCCTGATTTTCCCCGACGTGTTAAAATAGTATCATCTCGTACTGTATAAAGTGGAGCTCTTACTATTATAAAGAGACAAACATTTGTTTGTTTTGTAGAAGGCAACCTATGGGCCTAATGATCAAATTCGAAAAATTATTTTATTAATAGAAAGTTACATTACTCCTGCGTGAAGTCATATTTATTAAATTTGATTTTTATAATATATTATAATTAAAAGATGCGAAGTCACCAGCATTGCCTAGTATTATAATCTATACTAATATTATAAAGCTGGAGGGTTTGTTTGTACGCACTAATCACAGGTACTACTGGTTGAAAATTGAAGAATTATTTTTGTTTTGGATAGTCCATTTATCGAGGAAGGCTCTAGGCTTTATGACACCACGCTGCGAGCAGTAGAAGATAAACGCTAGTAAAGAATGTTTCAAAATTGTTTTTTTTCCTTCTCAAAGCTTCCAAGTCCAAAGTAACTACTCCACGTGGACGAAGTCGAGGGCAGAAGCTAGTTACATATGCCTATACTGATTATTTAAAAACACGATAGATTTAAAATCACACACATATCTAATGAAATCTAATTATTTAAAAGTAAATGCAGTATGTTTGAGGCTCGATCACGTCAAGAATACTGAACTTATCGACATAGAACGATAACCATTAGATGCAGAATTTTCCATAGATGGTTCTACATTATTTAGTTTTTGGATTCAATTAACCCTTTGCCATTTTTTTTAACTAAGCGGACGGCAAACATCTAAGCTTAATTAAAAACGATAAATTAACCAAACTAGGACGTATTATTCCCGAAGTTTATATTCATTTCCATACATAAAATTCCTATAGGAGTACATTATTCCAGGCGGGTAACGTAAGGGGATATTTCTGTCGATCGTTCGCGCGCTTCTGTATCTTGTTCGTTCGCACTAACTGGTATGTACACCGAGAGAGATTTGCTGCTGTATAAAACACGTTATGTGAGCGTGAAATGCTTATTTTGTTCTCAACTTTGGTGTGAGTGCCATCTAGTGAAAAGCGCGCGAAACGCTTGCACGTGTGGTATTCAGTGATATTTGTGTCCTTTCTGGAAATCTATAATATTCATTATGCCTGGACGTCCTATTTGGCAGGTAAATTGTTTTAAATATTTAGTACCTTCAACTTGAACCACATTCAATTATTATAAGAGAAGTGATTGAATACAATGATTGTTGTAAAAATAAAAATTAAATTTCAAATTTAGACGAATGATTGCGTATTTATAACAATTTTAGACAATAGATCGGTTTCAGTGATCTATAGATACTACTATATTTTATTTTCAATGAAATTAATAAAAAAATATTTTATTCCGTAATGTTATTGCCGATACTATTAGTAGTATTATTGATTGTCACTACAAATAATAGAACTGTAACAGAAATTAAGCATTTTCTGATGACTCATAAGTTTCGGCCTTACCTGAAAATAACAGGTAGTGTAAACAACGTACTACTAATATTTTGCGTTCTGGCGAGCATCCAAGAATTCAAAATTTCACTCAATCTTCTTACAGTGAGTGTTTTAACAATAATAATCATCAATATCCCGACTTCGTTACAATAAAACAAATCTTATTAAACCCAGAAGAGTAAAATAAAACAAAAAATACGCACCCGAAATCATTTTATTGATTTCTTAAAATATATACATTTTGATATCATGAAAATAACAATTTGAAATAATCAACCATATGTTTTCATTGTTCTATAGAGATGGGTTTCGAATTGAATTAGTGAAAGAACATAATTATCTTTCACCTCATTGAATGGTATAAGTAAAATAAATAATAATTATGATGGTGATGTCAATAAAAATTTTTTTTCGTTTTTTCATAAATTTCGGAAACAGTATCTTAATTACTATACTTTCCTTTAAATTAACTTATATATTTAACCTTAATTCGCTTTTTTAATATCAGTTTTTTTACTATTATGTTTAACGTCACCTATCATAAAATTGGCTGGCAAGTTGTGAAACAGTCGTTGTATAAATTCTAGGAGAATATCTTCAATTGTTTTCGATAAAATCGGCCGTAATGATTCAGAGACAGGCCGCCAATTTGCATTCAAGTATGCATTAGTACTTTCCTCTGAAAATAATAATAAAAAACACTATGTATTTCAATATAATACTATTTCAAAGCGCCATCTAGTACTAATAAAAGATAATACAAAAATAACTCTTGAAATGAATATTCTTTGTCCTTGTTATTTAATATATTATTTATCTTGTATAGAATTATTATATTAGCGTAAAAATTAATTCACAGCAACTTCATATATGAATATTATTATACAATTACTAAAAAATACTAACAAGAGTTATTGTCGAAGTCTTAATTATATTAAAATAGCAAATGATCAGACGGAAATTTCAATATATAAAGCGCGTATCTGTGTACTTTTGACACTATGAAAACATGACATTTATATCATGGCATGTACCATCATCATGTTTTCGTAAAGTTGTCTGGATTTGACTCATTATATTATATATATTAATTAGATATGTATATTTTGGACTACTTATGCCTATGCCTATCGTTTGTAACGTTACTCCGTAACCTATAAGGGTCCATAATAACAAATATTTTCTTGTCGAGTATCCAAAGAGTCACTACCAAAAATTGATCGAGCATTATGAATGAGCAAGCAAGAGGAGAAAACCAAACAAAATCAATCAAATTTGTAACACGTTTGTACTAAGACAACATAAAATGAAAGAGTATGGCATCATTACATAACAAGCGCCATCTAGTTTCGTGGCAAATAATTGCATGTTTAGTGAGTATACCACTTGAAAAATAGATGGCGACATATATCAACACAAAACGACAAACAAAAAAAATTACATAATAACTTATTCGTAAAATAGTTTTGTTTACTCATTATATTGTACACAATTAATATCTAAAATTAGCGCTTAAGTTTCACAATTTGTCATTTATAATTAATATACCTTGTTGTTTGTTAAATGCAGAGAGTAGTAATACGAACCTAACGAATCAATCCCGTCGAATAAATTATTCATACGCAATTTTAGACCTCCTATCGAGTATTTTACGTGGGCTCCGGTTACGTTGAAAAATATAAAATCATTCTTGTCGTATAATTTCACGTCGCTCACGATGTCAATTGTCATGTTGCCTAGAAATAAATACATAAACACTTGTTATTAGGCAGTAATAATAAAAATGAAACGTAATTAGAATAATTTACTCACTCGGTTCAAACCAGCATAAACCACGACCAACCAACGGTATCAATAAAATTTTCCCTTTCAAATCGTAAGTGCCTTCTATTCTTATTTTTGGAACACGAACTTTTGTATGGAAATCGTACGATTTGCCATCGACTCTGAAATGCAACGTTTATAATACAAATTAATTAGTATTCAATTTTGGAACCAACAGGAAAGTATTTGAAGTAAGAGTATGTTCTTTGTCGTGTACCTATTATATAAAATCAAAATACAAATAGATTAAAAAAGAGAGAGAGAGCGTTTTTTTCATAGACGGCTTTCATAGACGGCTTCGCTCGATCCAGTCGATCAAAAAGTCGCCTAATATACTAGGAGTAAATAAATGTGAAGCGATTTAACTCACTGACTCATTAATACTTCGGTTTTACCGAATCCAGATACGATGACGTCGTCAAGTGCTGCATTGACGTTTACCGGACCCTCACCCTGTAAAATCCGTATCTTAGGAATTTTAAGAGGGTCTAATGGAGGCATACCAATTTCTGGAAGACCTGCAAAGTAGTGTATATGTTGACTATAATGAGAGATGATATTTACTTTTTTAATATCGTTTATTGTTGCAACTATTACAATTTCGTATTAGGTATTACAAAATATCGCTTTCCTATTTGCATGTATTAAGTAGGCAGTCATGGGTTCATATCTCTGATACCTTGTGCCATCGTCTCTGAGTATGTGAAGAAATATCGCTTTCGCTTTCCGCAACTTATGTACAAATGTTTCGTAATTGAGGCTACATAAACCCCGGTGGTTTGTGAACCCAACACCCAACAATCTTATTATAAATACACTTGAATATACTTATATATACATAAGCGACAATTTTTAATAACAAATATATTTTTATTTCTAAAATAGTTTTTTCTCCAAGTTTATTTTTTTTAATTATTATTCTACACAGATTCCATTCTAGTTGTTTTAATGATGACCTGGTTTCATAACCTTCACCAGTCGACGAAATGGAAAATATTAAATTTTGAAATTTTTACTTTATTTAGTAATTTTATTAATTAGATCAGGGGCATATGGAATATTCCTTGTGTTGAGTAATTTTTTTTACATGAAAACATAAATAACCAACTTTATTTATTGTCTCGTCTGTTCACAAAAAAATCATAATTAATTTTTTTAACTACGGAATACCAAGAAGTAACAACTTTTTGACTAGGACTACATAGTAGCTAAGTAGTTTTGTCATCAAAAGTTTGTACGAGTGTAGCGCGAAGCACGACCGCGTGTTGTGCAACACCAGGCTAGCAGCAATCATACCGGTTCCTAACCAGCTGGCGGGCGATACTAGCCGGCAGCAGTAATGTTTGTTGCAATAATATAACATTAATGTTATTTATGTAAATATTGTGATTCATTCTTAAGAAATAAGGCATGAAGCAACAAAACACAAATACTTTGTTGTTATAATATTTGAACCTAAACTCACGCTATGTATTTGATATAAATATGGATATATGTAGGTCAGTACGAAGATCAGTAATATAAATGTATCTACGGCTTAGGCTTCATTACCTATCCATGGTTTACTGACTATTCCAAACAAGATAATCTAGTGTTATTGCGAGAGTATCTAGGTTCCGTTACGGTTATTACGTTAAAATGAGCCGCAATATATACGTACACATAAATAAAATATACATATAAATAACGGAAGATAAAACAACTCAGTTTCTATTTCTCTTCTGTATCTCAAGCGATTCTCTTTATTCGTTCTTTATTTAGTAACTACTGACAAGCTTTAAGTATTGTCACTAAGAAATTGGGAGTCGATTAAAAGTCTATTTGGTTAAAAACCTCAATTATATAGAAAATTAAAAAGATAATTAATTCAACCACTAGACAACCAAGCTAAAGTAATAACACGTGTAATGTACACTATAATGTACTATAATATATATATACATAATACACTATAATGTATATTTACATTACACGAAGTAAGAAAAGTCTGAAGCTTTTCAATATTTAATTGTTGGTACAATATAGTCCATATATTCTTTAAGTCTTTGAGAAAAAAATCAAAACATAATTAATTAGGCCCATCAAAATAGACTTACCGGGTCCTAGAGCGTTAAATAGATTCTGCACTGAATCCTTTGAACAATCATCGAAGTCTGGGTCACTTTTATAGCAAGTCTTAACGAAATCGGCTAAAACAAATATAACACATATTAAGATTCAATAATTACATTAACCTCCACAACATTTTTTATGTAATTACTAGTTTATGCTCGCAGCTTAGCCCGTATTAATGTAAATTTGTCATATTCCTCCTGAATAATGCTCTTTTTCGGGATGAAAGGACATATAGTACAACATATGTAATTTTCTGTACTCCTAGTAACGTGTTTGCAAAACTTCAAGACGATCTGTTAAGCAATTAAGGCGTGAAAGCGTAACAAACAAACTTACAATCAATCATATCTATCGATACATATAAAAAAAATGTCAATATAATGTGTCTGTACTTTTTCGATTTTAGTGAAATAAATTGTTGCCCGTGTCTTGAAAAAGTAATAGTATACATTTCAATCATTTGTAGAAATGTCCGTCTGTATGAACACGCATCGCTGCTAAAGTACTGGGGTTCACAATAAAACCTCATCATATCTTCAATCATAACGCATATCCTCGGGTGTAACTTAGTCTTTGTTTCATTAAAATCACTCCACTCTATCAAAAGTTATTGTAATTTGAATAACGGTTCGAGTTAAGTACGAGAGAAGAATGTAAAATCAAATAAATACATTTACTGTTACAATCTATCTGCAAGTCAAACTGTGTTCTCCGTAGAAATATTCAAATAAAACAAACTAATTTGTAAATCTAATTTCTCAACTATGAATAAATAATTATTCATTTCAAAAGTGGGTTGCTTTTTAGTTTTCATAATATTGGGCAGGCAATTAATTAATTTAGTGTTTTTTAACAAGCAAGGCAAAAGGGAGGGCATTCTATCAAATTGCCAAAACTACCACCACAGGAGCCAATAGGTATCTGAACTGGTCACTATTTCCAAAATACACGTATTTCTAAATTATGCTATGCTAGTAAACTCATATGGTCATAAAAGGTTAGTGCATTTCGACATTTCCTAACCACTTTAATTTGTAGAGTATATAAGTAGATCAAGGGAACTGATTTAAGATTGTCTAATAGATTTCGTGAGGCTTGTATTTTAAATAGCTGAGAATTATGAAATTGTAAACTTATTTTTTGATTTCTGCTTGCATTAGCAAGCTTAATTCCTATACTATCATTATGATTTGCGAAGTAAAGAGGTTCAAAAATAGTATCAAATTTTTGTTTCACTAAATTCGTCTCAAAATATTTGAAATCAGATATCTACCGAACATTATTCTTTCACAGACACTTAAAAACCTTTTTCAGTAATAACTTACAGAATCAATTATACACGAAATATATATAATCTAACATTTACCCTTAGGAACAATTTTCAAAATGTCTTTCACTCTTAATGCTGATTTCAAGATATAATCTGTGCAAACTACTGACAATATCGCAGTAATTAAGGACGAATTTAAAGAAACTCTTTTATTATTTTATATCTTCTATATATCATCAGAAACCAGAAAACTAGTGGTCAGTGATAAAGAACTTATTGTATTACGGATACCAAATTCACAGATCAAAAAGATATAAAGAAATGTTGAATACTAACAAAGGCATTGATCTAGAATAGTTGGACTAACAGATTTCTCTAACAAATCAATTAACTGGCATTACGTTTTGTCTACTTATGACATTTTTCTACTGAGTAAAAAATAACATAACCAAGAATAGAGAAAAAAAACAATAGAACATCTTAGTGCGTATTCCGAGGAACAATGACATAACCCCAATAATCGATTTATGCAACATCATCCGATTATGAAATCGATTTCAGCCAGGGCGTTTGTTTATTTCACATCGAGAACAAATGTAGGTCACCATAATGAAAGTATAGTATACTTACGTTTCGTCTTAAAGTATTCGCCCACTGCATTATGGAACACTAATATCACTATAAACAATTTAAACTGCATTTTTCGTTTGTTTTGTCGCCTGGAGTCAGGTTAGCCCCGATCAGGCGGCTTGAGGTGGTTGTTGTATACTAAGAGCTATGAGCAGCGCTGTTCTCAGCATCACGCAAGCGTAGCTAGGAGGGGGACTGGTACGCAATTGCTAACTATGTAAATAAAGCTAAAACTTTAAGTTGCCTAAGATGATATTGCTAATAATCTTGTAAATATACGTATTATTTTTGTTGTGAATTATGTAAATTTATGCAATTTGATGGCTGTAACCGAGAGCATTATAAATGTTCCCATAAATCTGTCGCGTTAGTAAATTAAGAAACACACAAAACGTGAAGTAAAAGGAATACGGAAGGTATCTAGTTATCGAGAGTGGAGTGACGATGTCTTTTTGATACCATTTGCAGGGTACGCTTTTATCGCAACTCTACAACATTGTAGCAGCGTACGTAAAGTAAACAGTAATTATTGAAATAAACTATCAATACATTTGGATTTATAAATCTTGTTTCATTGTCATTGTAAACGTGTAGATTTAACCTTTATACATATAAACTAAATCTATATATTAATACGTGAAGCGAAAACTTTGTACCCCTTTTTAAGCGAATTGTGCGAACCGATGAACTTGAAATTTGGCATAGTTAAAGTTTATAAGGACGAGAAGTGCATCAAATTCCCTGTCTGTCACACTAAATTTTATAATAAATCATTTGCGGTTCAAGCTGTACGCCTATGGAATGCACTCCCTTGTGATATTAGGCAGGCAAGATCCGTGATATTATTTAAAAAAATTCTCCACCGACATTACCTCTCGCTGTCATAATATAACTATTCTATTGCGTCATTTCTTTTTTTCACTTTTATCTATAGTTTTTGTAATTCTTTTTGTCTATTTATATTGCCACCCGGTATTTATGAAAATAAAACGTCTCCTTAGGTTGGCCTGGAAGAGATCGCTCTAAGCGATAAGGCCGCCTAACTGTACACATATTGTAAACTGATGTCTTATTTTGTATATTTTCAACGTGTGTGCAATAAAGAGTTTTATTATTATTATTATGAAGCTATTTTTATAATATAAAATGCATTAGATACGTTAAATTAATTAAAATAAACATTACACACACTATTGCTTGAATGACACACAACATATACCCACACGTAAATGAAAATTATGTTTCGCCAACCTTCATTATCACTCTTTTATTAGCTTCACCTGTATGTATGTATGTAACCAACCCCTTTGAGCTCGATTTTGTCCTACTTTGAACGATCAGATTTAATTCAAACTTTGCACACCTGTCAAAGGTCGATGACAATACAATAATCCGAAAAAAAAGTTAAAAAAATTTGACTAAAAAATGAAAAATAATAAAAATACTGATATCTGGAGGTGCTGATATTAACAGGCATGTTATCTTATCAACACTCAATATCAACACCTCCAGATATCAGTATTTTTATTATTTTTTTGTCACTTTTTACAAAAATATACATTTATTTCTAATTTACACTATTCTTAATCCAAATTTATTAAATTTTATTTTCTGTTTTTTAGTTGGATTTTTTATGAAAGCGTGTTTTTTTAAAAAGTTAAAAAAATTTGACTAAAAAATGAAAAATAATAAAAATACTGATATCTGGAGGTGCTGATATTAACAGGCATGTTATCTTATCAACACTCAATATCAACACCTCCAGATATCAGTATTTTTATTATTTTTTTGTCACTTTTTACAAAAATATACATTTATTTCTAATTTACACTATTCTTAATCCAAATTTATAAAATATTATTTTCTGTTTTTTAGTTGGATTTTTTATGAAAGCGTGTTTTTTTAAACTATTATTTTTTTAATCTTACGTTACGTTATTCCCTTTTTACATCCCACATTCAATATTTTTAACATGACTCACGTCCCCTACCTTATGTGCACTTTGAAATTAACTGGTCACATTGTAGGTTAACTTTATAATAATATAATGTGTAAATTATGTGTAAATAATATACATTAATAATTAATTGATAAATAATTTATATTCCACTGAAATTATTATTATTATTGTTTTTGGTCTTATTGAATGTATTAATGATATATAATGTATAATTGAATTATCGTCGAATTTCGACCACTAGGCGACTACTAGTACAATAAAATATATTTAAATAGTTAAATCCAAAGATAGTAGTAATGCTTGAAAGGTGTTCTATTTATGTTATCTTCGGAATCATAAAACAAATTTCTCTTGCGTGATTCGCGAACGACCTTGGCCGATAGAACGGTGCCCGCCTTTATTGCGCGAATACAAGAAGCTTCGCGAACTAGTCGTTCGACCGAACGGGTCCAACGAACCGGTTCGTTTTTCAAATGGGCCAGTGCTGAACGGATCGTTCAGATTCAGTTGGTTACAAGTACCCTATCTCTCTGCCATTAATTTGTTATTTGATAAACAAAAACATCATGTTAATTATTTGATTATCAAGAAAACATGAATAACAAATATTTATACCCTCGTAATTTTTTACCATTTCAACGTCGACCTCAATGAGATAAGTCAACTTCTATAAATATATGTTGATGATGTGTAGTGCCAACATAACATTTGCAGCGTCCATTCCGGAAACAAATTGGTAATTCCCAGCGTGCCCTACAGTTTCCGTGTTCAAATAGCCAATGCGTGATTTTTTTTCCGTGAAATTACAAAAGTCAATAATGTCAATCACGAAATTGGCAATCATTATAATTATTTGATTTATAGTTAACGGTAGTTTATATCTTGGCTCTGCGACAAGGTTATTAAATACTTTCCGCGGATAAAATACAAAGAGAATTGGTTTATTACCATAAAAGCTTTTTTTTTTAAATTATATTTAATGTTTCTTGTTATATGGAATCAACGTACCTTATCTGTATTAATTGTAGGTTTTTCTATTTCTCTTTTACAATTTTAAGTTATCTCTTTAAATTGATCATTACTGCTCAGCTTCTATGGAAAATCGTAAAGTGTGCAGTTTAAAGAATATACTGATCTTTGATCGTTATCTGTTAATATAAGTGATATCAAATTAGGTTCAATCATTTCGAGCATTAGTTGAGACAACTAATAACTTCAATTTTATTCATCTATACAGATTAGGTACTTTCTGTTTAAAAAATTGTATGAATACTTAAAATATAAGTTAATAAGTATTGTAAGGTATCAGAATTCTATTTATATCCTTAACAAGAAAGTTTGTGAGAATGTATATTTGTTATTCCTTCACTCAAAACTAGTCAACTGATTTTCATGAAACTTTACTGTAATGTAATTCAGATATCACAATCACACACAGATTTGTAAATATATTATTTAAATTGGTCAAAACATCCAGTAAATAACTAAAGCCAGTAACAGTTTTTTAGGTAATAGTGTTAGGTTTTACAACAAATCCCCAAAGCACATTACCGATTTACCGGACTGAAAGTTTAAATGCAAAGCAGGTTTTATTTCAAAAGGGTATTACTATAGAGTGGATCAATATGTGGCTCATCTCAGTGCATCCATTAAAACGATAGTAACGTGTAATGTATTTTATTATATACTAGCCGACCCGTGCCCCCTTCGTTGAGCGGTAATAGGCATTATCAAGCTACAACTTTTCTCTAGAACTCTATCATATATCTCATAATTAAGGCAACGTTCGTGTAGTCCGGTGATGCTGTTAAGACCTTGCTTGGTCAATAGCGTAGTCAGTTCGAAAAAAAAAGCAGCGTTCGTAAGAAACGTTTTCGTTCGATCATTTTTTCTGCGACTCCCCAGATATTACCCCCTAAAACCTCAAAGGAAATACCCCGATTTTAAAACATTTTTCATTTTTCCTCCACTCCTATTCGTCTTAGCGTGATGATATATATCCTATGACACTCACAAATAACGTGGCTTTCTATTGGTAAAAGAATTTTCTAAATCGGTTTAGTAGTTCCTGAAATTACCCCCTACAATGTCACAAACTCACAAACTTTACCGCTTTATTATATTAGTATATAGATTATAGCCCCTGCCCGCGACTTCGCCCGCGTAGTAATAGTTACTACTCTGGGCCAACGCTGACACACAGCAGAAGCTCTCAAAAAGAAAAAAAACCATCTCGATTTTGAAACATTTTTTGTCTGTGCTCCGCTCCTATTGGCCTTAGCGTGATGATATATAGCCTATAACCATGTTCGATGAATGAACTATATAATACTGAAAGAATTATTCAAATCAGACCAGTAGTTCCTGAGATTACCCCTTACAACGCCACAACGTCACAAACTCACAAACTTTACCTCTTTATAATATTAGTACAGTAAAGATGCATGTTAAAAAAATAAACCCGATCGAGTTTCTTCCTAGTTCTTCTTGATGGTTGGGTTGTTTCCCAAACCGGTGGTAGTTTTGACGTTCAGAAGCGCTTTCTAAGTTCTAATTTGTATAAAGTATTTTTTGATGTTACTCATTTATTAAGATACCAACGAAAGCAAAGACGCTGGCAGCCGATAATAAATAAAATATATGGCAAAAACAACCACGTAAATAGTTTTCAAACATATTCATTAAACAAAATCATGTATTAAAAAAATATTTACTTCAATCTATTTGGTAAGTCTGAAGTTATATAATTCAAATATATTTTACGCCACTGAGCAAAACTAAATATGTACACATAAAATGATCTACAGTAATCTAGGAAAAGAAAGCAGTTGGCCGTCAAATACAAGTGTAAAACTTGTCTCGTTAACTAGCAGACTAGTCGATCAGCAATTATTATGCGTAAATGTTACATTCGTTCCAGGACGTTAACTCCTTACTCTTTAACCCGGTTGAGTTTTGTAACAGCATACATTGTATGCGGTATAATTAGAACATTTTATTTTATAGGAAATAATTATATCATACGACGAATCGTGCTAAATTAAATGCTTTCTATTTTTGTTATTGTGTTTAGCAATATCACTTCCCAGTTCCCTTTAACTTACGATGAATATTGCAGTTCCAGAACTGGAACTACAATATTCCCTCGTAAAACATACATTCTGTAGGTGGTAGAGCCACGCTGAACCTGTTACTGGTTTCAGCATGAATGTGTCAGCTAGCCCGGGGTACTACCACCCGACCCACACAAACACCGACGTGAAGTAACAATGTTTGCATTGTTGCATTTCGTTCGGTCAGTGAGAGCGCCGGAGACCCACCATTAAAAGGCCGGCAACACACATGCGACTCCCCTGGTGTAGTCCATAGACGGCGATGATCACTTACCATCAGGTGGCCCCCCTATAATATATATATAATGAAAAAAAATTTTACCATTACTAATTTTATAAATGCTAAAATGAGCTTGTTTGTTTGTTACGTTATTATGCTTTATTTTGCATAAACGCTTTCAGCGGTACAGAAAAGGACATAGGGTAACTTTTATCTAGAAAAGAAGTACTGTTCTCGAGGGATAGATAAAATATACAATAATGTAAGCAAACCCGCGGGTAATAACTTGTTAAAGATAATTCACAAGGATGAAACAGAACGCACATTGGTGGTGCGAACCGACCTTCATATGCGCATTAAAGACCATTTTAGAGTATATAAAATATTTTATCTTAAAGTTTACTGAGCCAAAGATTTTATGCTTTTTGAATCAAAATCAAAGAATACTTTATTCAATTTAGGCCATAAGAAGGCACTTATGAACACTCAAATTACCACCGGTTCGGAAAACAACCCAGTCATCGAGAAGAACTGGCAAGAAACTAGATCTGGTTTATCTTCTTAACATTAATATTTAGTATACATTACACGTCACAATCGTTTTTAATGGATGCACAGATATGAGTCAATTCCATACATCTTAAACTAACAATCCGGTACATCAGTAATGTGCTTTGGGACTTTTTTTAACCTAACACTATTCCCTAAAAAACTGTTACCGGTTTTACTACGTCTGAAACTTGGAACAACCAGTTTGTCACAGTTTCTAATATTTAGACCATCCCGGTTTTTACGAGATTCAGATTTTCAAGGTTCTTACGAACATACATTAAATTATCAAGCATGCATATGTCTATATATTTATGCATTTATCTTTGGAGGAACTGGAGTCTATAGAATTATTGAAGATTTTTTTTACACGGGCTATTTACAAATTTAATGTTTGCATCTTACTATAGTACTGTACCGTAATGCACTGTTGTTTGTACGTCTATAGCAAATTCACTAATAATTTCATATATCCTGCTCTTACATGTAAATAAGTTACCTAACAACATAATATTAGGAATTATAGGAGTCTAATAATACCTCCAGTATTTTGTGCCACGCCAACACGTTTGCTGTTAATGTTTGTGCAATATTTCGACACACTCCCCTAAATATCAACCGTCTCGGATTAAACTTAAGCGGTATATTTGGAGTCTTTAGAATTATTGAAGATATTTTTACATAGGCTAGTTACAAATTTGATCTTTGCATCTTACTATAGTACTCAAAATCAAAATACTCATTATTCAATTTAGGCCCTGAGAAGGCACTTATAAACGTCAAAGCTACCACCGGTTCGGAAAACAGCCCAGTCATCGAGAAGAACCGGCAAGAAACTCGATCTGGTTTATCTTTTCATAATTCATTACATTTTTTTTTAATTATTACAACATAATACACAGACACATAAAGCTACATTCGTTTTTAGTGGTTGCACAGGGAGAGGCGTCACTTCCAGTCGTCGCTATCGTTCACATACTGATCCACCCTGTAATAACCTTTATGTATTAAGACCCGCTTACGGTAGTACTGTACCGTGACGTACTGTTGGTTGTATGTCTATAGCAAATTCACTAATAATTTCAT